>JAMWET010001379.1:655000-752500 GCA_024036415.1 Prochilodus magdalenae | reverse complement strand
GAACGTTTATTCACTGCGTGGACCAGCACCGTTGCGAGCGCTAGCTCAGGAACGAGTTCAGATGGTGACTTCAGATCAAGTACAAAAGCGCTTATGTGCATGCTTCCCATCTTTTCAGTTATGCAACATGTTCTGAGCAAACGGCGAACGGTTATGTGAGAAATATCTCATTGATGTGGCAAAGAACTGCAATATGAGAACAGCTTATAAACTTTGTGCACTGGTGTGCACGTGGGCCTTAAGAGGCATTACTTAGAGTTGCTTAAGTGTGTTGTTTCAGGTTAACAGCGCTCTAATAAACCTGCTCTGTTAACAGCAGCAGTTACTTTATTAAAGCAGCATAGTAACAGTAAACAGCTCCGGTCACAGGTAATTACTCAGCCAAAGCCACAGCAGCAGTGGTCACTCAGTTCAAATATCCACCATGATGATGATGATGATGATGACGATGAATCTATAGTATGCAAAAGTTTCAACACGCCTGGTTGTTTTGTGGTTTTCCTAAGTGGTCATAAATTAACACCACATCCTCCACAACCCATGTAGTAGTGTTCCAAAGTGATGTATTTACATAATGTAATATACTGGAAGGAATAAACGTAACCTATCAGAATCACTTTATTTCAACAAGTACATTGTCTTGGCGAGTGCACACATACTAAACAGATCAGACAAGCATACAGAAAGACTGTTAGAAGGTATTCAATTAAATACAATTAAGATGAATTAATATAAAATAAAATAGAATAGAATAAATAGAATAATAAATTGAATTTGTTGTATTTGTATTTAAATAAAATGTGTATGTATATGTATTTGTATATGTATATGTATATGTGTGTTTGTTTTTGTATGTATATGTATATTTGTATGTATATGTATACGTATTAATATATGTATACGTATTAAAATATGTATATGTATTTGTATATGTATATGTATATGTATATGTATGTGTATATGTATATGTAGATGTAGATGTAGATGTAGATGTATATGGTCACTGTCCACAGAACAACAGGTATCTCCAAAATAGCAACTTCACAGGAGAGGCCAAAAACCTTATTTCATTTGAATAGAAGTCAATGGAACCAGACGTCTTTCCAAGCAGTAATAATAATCAAAAATTTAGATGTTTTTCTTGTGATAATATATATATGTATATTTATTTGTATATGTATATGTGTATTTGTATATCACCACTGTCCAAAGAAAAACAACTATCTCCAAAATGGTAACTTTATATGAGAGGGCAAAAACCTAATCTGATTATAATGTAAGTCAATGGAACCAGACGTCTTTCCAAGCAGTTTTGTGCCATTTCAGTTGGTTCATTTATCATGAAATGAAATGTGTGTGGATGTGTACATGTAATCATGCAGGAGGCTAAGAACCTGACTGTATATGTATTGTATATGTATCTGAATAAAAAAAAAAAAAAAAAAAAAATATATATATATATATATATATATATATATATATATATATATATATATGTGTGTGTGTGTGTGTGTGTGTGTGTGTGTGTGTGTGTGTGTGTATGTACATGTATATTTGTATGTGAATATGTATGTGTACTTATAGCTGCACCTATGTCTATATGTTTATATAATTACATATGCAGGTCTGAGTATATTCTTAAAACTACTATACACAGAATGTAACAGAACCGTGTTAACATTAACACTGATATGGCACATGTACGGCGTGCTATAACTTTTGCACAGGCCGTATTTTTTGTTTGATTTTTCAGTAAATACTCAGTATACATAGAGCCTGTACGGTGTATGTACGTTCTGGGTAGAGAAGGTGTAT
This sequence comes from Prochilodus magdalenae, assembly GCA_024036415.1. NCBI lineage: Eukaryota > Metazoa > Chordata > Actinopteri > Characiformes > Prochilodontidae > Prochilodus > Prochilodus magdalenae. The sequence goes on along the minus strand of JAMWET010001379.1, from coordinate 750,685 downwards.
ATTTAGTGTCTTGGAAGATTAACATACTGTAATTTGACTGGTGAGCGCCAAACGTTTGCATACAGCTGTACATGATAAGTTTGTTTGGATTGATGCAAAACAAAGACTTAAAGTAACTAAGACGCGTGACAAAGAGCCATTTGAATGTAAAGAGCCTTTTAAACAGGGTTACGAGCCTTTCTGGATGATGGAAAACCTGTTGTGTACAGTTCTGTGAAGAACCTTTCAAATAAATGGTTCTTTGATGCACCAATAAAAGGCCAGAGATGTTTTATTTTCCGTCTGCTAATTAAAATAGAGGAGGCCATTTACATGAATATAGGTTTAAAGTTTTGGTTAGGGTATGCATGGTTCTTCAGGGTATGGTTCTATATGGAACCTTCCGGAAACTGGTTCTATATAGCACAAAAATAGCTTGACTTTGTAACAACAGCAGAACCTTTTTTGTTCCTATACAGAACCGTTCTCAATCTATCTGAAGGACTATTTAAAGGGGAACTCCACCCATTTCTCAAAAATTCTACATAAGTAAACCCTATGAGAATTACTCAGAGGAGGTTAATGTGAAAAGCTCTGTTCTAGAGAATCTAGAGGATCGCTCAGTCATTGGTGGTGATGGAACCCAGAGCTATGTTAGCATTAACACTGCATTAACACAGGTCTTTTAACATTAACGCAGCTCTGTAGCCACCTCGAAAAGCTCCCTCACAGAAACATCAACAGGTTATGAGTACGCTGCCGGAGGTGTAACACTTTCTAAAAGAAGGTTTCGTGTCTAAAGTTTCAAAATGTATTTGAATCTATGAATTTCGTACGGTCCTGGCGGAGGGATACACGCAGGGCGTCGTACGGCAATATAGTGCCTTAAGAAAAGTTACTTTAAGTCAGATATAGAGCTATTTACCATCATCAGAGGCACCTATACAACACAGGAGGCACAAGTAGGTTCACTGGTGGTTTTGGATGTGGTATAAATGACTACACTTGTGTAGATATGGTGGTTGCCATGACCACCACCACCACCATCGTAAAGAAATCAGAGCGTCTCCGAGTGTTTCTACAATGATCCATTAACACCACTCCAAAACCACTAAAACCAGCCGGAATGGATCTGTTTACACCTCAGAGGCTGAAATTTAGAAATTTTGGTGGAACCCCCCTTTAGGTATGGTTCTATATGGGACCCACCGTTCTAAAAAAGTACCCTCCTCTTACTTAACCAACTCTTGGAGAAGCAGTAAAGCAGCCAAGGTGGTGATGAAGGTAGATGGTGATGATGAATGTGACAGATCTGAGTTGTTATTAAGATGATAACTCATATTAAAGCCTCTCGCTTCAGGACATTAACCACACCGTGCCTATCTGACCCCAGGGCACCTGCCCCCACCCCCCTTCCGTCCGTATGCCCACCCCGTCAGTGGCAGCACAGATACAAGGCTTTCTCCTACCTCTTCTCCCTGCAGGGCATCTGCCGGCCCTCCATCTCGGCTGAAGTGAGTGAAGGTGCTGCTGGCGTCCACCGCTGCGGTCTGACCGGCAGCTCGATGTGTGTGGTGTGAACGAAGCGCGCTGGGGCGAGTGAAAAAAGCCCACTCTGCTTAAGGGGGCGTTGACATACAGATGAAGAGGCAGTCATAACTTCAGCCTCAGAGTTCTCCAGAACACGGACAGTGTAGTAAATCCAGCACGGGTAAACATCATAAACACTCCTCCACACTGCAGAGACAGGAGACGTGCATGAGTGGACCGTAGCTCTATTTACTGGGACCGGTGTCCTCACAGGGGAACGCCACCGAATTTTCAGAATTCTGTCGACGAAGTGATTTAGAGTGGTTTAATGTGAAACGTCGAGTCAGAATTGTCCACAGTGGTGAATAATGGAACCAGATGTCCTTAACCAACTTTGAAAGCTACCCCACGGAAATATAGTTCATACAGTGGTTATGAATACACTGCTGAAAACAAAACAGCACTGACCAGCCTGCATTTCATGCTGATCTAAACCAGTTTGTGCTGCTCTTGTGCTGGTTTAGCTGGTCATCCCAGCCTGATCAAATGACTGAGCATCCAAAACACAGCACATACTGGTTTTGCTACTGACCAGCCTATCAGCTTCAGTTACTGCTTATCAGCATACCAGTATCTAAAACACAACACCTGCTGGTTTTGCTGGTGACCGTCCAATAAGCTTCCATCCCAGCCTATGAGCTTCCATTACTGCTAACCAGCACACCAGCATCCAAAACACAGCACATACTGGTTTAGCTGGTGACCTTCCAATCAGCTTCCATTACTGCTGATCAGCATACCAGTATCTAAAACACAACACATACTGGTTTTGCTGGTGACCATCCAATCAGCTTCCCTTACTGCTGATCAGCATACCAGTATCTAAAACACAGCACCTGCTGGTTTAGCTGGTGACCAGCCTATCAGCTTCCATTCCCAGCCTATCAGCTTCCATATTCCTTACCAGTACACCAGCATCCAAAACACAGCACATACTGGTTTAGCTGGTGACCTTCCAATCAGCTTCCATTACTGCTGATCAGCATACCAGTATCTAAAACACAACACATACTGGTTATGCTGGTGACCAGCCTATCAGCTTCCATTACTGCTTATCAACATACCAGTATCTAAAACACAACACCTGCTGGTTTTGCTGGTGACCAGCCTATCAGCTTCCATTCCCAGCCTATCAGCTTCCATTATTCCTTACCAGTACACCAGCATCCAAAACACAACACATACTGGTTTTGCTGGTGACCCACCGATCAGCTTCCATTACCAGCCTATCAACCTCCATTACTGCTGACCAGTATACCAGCATCCAAAACACAACACCTGCTGGTTTTGCTGGTGACCAGCCTATCAGCTTCTATTATTCCTTACCAGTACACCAGCATCCAAAACACAACACATACTGGTTTTGCTGGTGACCAGCCTATCAGCTTCCATCCCAGCCTTTCAGCTTCCATTACTGCTGATCAGCATACCAGTATCTAAAACACAAGACCTGCTGGTTTTGCTGGTGACCAGCCTATCAGCTTCCATTACTGCTGACCAGTACACCAGCATCCAAAACACAACACATGCTGGTTATGCTGGTGACCATCCTATCAGCTTCCATTATTCCTTACCAGTACACCAGCATCCAAAACACAACACATACTGGTTTTGCTGGTCACCCACTGATCAGCTTCCATTACCAGCCTATCAACCTCCATTACTGCTGACCAGCACACCAGCGTCCAAAACTCAACACCTGCTTGTTCATGCTGGTTTTTCTATCAGGAAATGAACACAGGAAGGGTCCCTGACACCAAGCATGTCAGAGGATGGTGGACCACCACTGGCCCATTAACGTCAAAGCTGGCAGTCCACTAGCGTAGGCATTTTGCTCAGATTATGTTAGAACCAGTTTAAGGAGGTTAAAATCTTGTTAGATCTTGTGCAGGTATCTGTGTGGTCCGAGGGTGGATAGCCAATGGGGTGCTAACCTGCCCAAGCCAGAGCCAACCGGTATATGGTTGTTATTTGGGGTGTTCAGAGGTAAGATATCACCATCATCATCAACATTACATGAAGGCATATGTGGGCTGACTGGTGGCTGTGGATAGAAAGAAAAACGGATATCTGGGCGCTGTGAATCTGGTGGTCTGTGGTTCCCATCAGCACCTCTGTAAAGTGTCTGTTAGCTTCTCTACAGTTAACCACGTCACATCAGACGTGGTTAAGGTTGGTGTAGCTCAGCGGATAACACCACTGCCCACCAGAGAGCCACCACCACATGTGGGAGACTGGGGCTCGAATCCCAGTCTGGGTGACTATGCTGTGCTACACCAATAAGAGTCCTTGGGCAAGACTCCTAACACTACATTGGCCCACCTGTAATATGAATAACCTTGTAAGTCGCTCTGGATAAGCGTGTCAGCTAAATGCCACAAATGTAAATCAGACCACTCTGAATTAGACAGAGAGATTTGGACATGCAGTTTTACACACAGGTTTGAATGCTGTAGTTTTCAGTTCTCTGATCTTAGGGATGAATTCCACCGGCATTTCAAACTTCCTGTTTAATTCGAGCTGTGAAATGTAAACAGATTCATTCAGGTGGTTTGATGTGACGTGCTTGATTGCAGAGAAGCTTCTAGACCTTGACTTCTCTACATTGGAGGCGATAGGATGTCACTAGGTCCTATATAAACATGTCCCATGAGAGTTTTACCTGGTTTAACAGTATGTGGACATTTATCTTTCTTCTTCTGTACTATTGCACTTTAACGTCAGCTGCTATGCTGACGCACTAAGAGGTTCCACTGCAGTTCTAGAAGTGAGCCATTAGTTAAAGAGTTCTTTGGGAACTGATACTCAAGTAGATTTATTGACTTTTGCTTGAGTTTTTATTTGTGTCTAAAGGAAGAATAGTATATTTGGGAAATATATTTGGGTAGGGTAGGAACTGTTTGGCAAAGACTGCCTTCATAACATTTATGAAGCACAGTTTATATAATGTATGCCAGCAATCATTTAGAGATGAGGCCACACCCTTAATAAACAAGTCTTCTGTGTTTTTCTGAGTTTTATAAGGCCAAAAAGTCCTTAGAAGTTGTTCCTGGGTTTACAGGGTGCGCATGTGTTGACTGTGTGTTATTGAATCCTAGAATCGAATCACTGTGGGTTATGTGTCTACCCTGAAGTCTACTCTGAGTTGCAGGGGTGCTGATGACCTTCACTGCTATCCCAGTACCTATGTATGTGACTTTTTCTGCTGGTGTTAATAAAGAGCACTTCTCACAGCTGAAACCATGCCCTCTCCATGTCTCCTTCTTCCCCAAAAGGCTACAGTTGGTATCAGAAGTGGAATAGAACCCCCTGCAGTAAGGAGGGGAACGACACTTTGAAGAACCTTCCTTTAGAGGGAGGCTGTATTGTGACTGGCACATCCTTCCGTCTATGAAATCTTGGTCATTTGATGTCTTTGTTCTTCTGTTTAAAGTGTGTGTGTATTCGTGTGTGTACGTTGCATGTCTGTTATTGGGCTGGTATATGGATTTGGTCAGAGTGGGTTAAATGTCTATCATGTTGCATGGCCTGCTAACAGGCTGTCGTGTATGCCTAGAGCACTTCTCACAGCAGAAATCATGGCACTTCCCATGTCTCCTTCTTCACCAAGACGCGATCATACATTTGCAGAGTAGAGATGACCTTGTCTGCCATCCCAGAATGGCCTCTCCGTGTGTCCTTCACCAAGAGGCTACATTTGGTATCAGAAGTGTAGTCTGCAGCAAGGAAGGTAACAGCACACAGAACAACCTAAAGGTGAGGGGTGAAGAAGGCACAGCCTGCCACAGTGCAGCGAGTGCTCACTCGCACCAAGAGGAGCTTATCAGACAGCTGGACGGTGACCGTAAAGCCAGAGAGGCCAGTCACTGGCGATGGAGCCCAGGCAGAGAATCAAGGCACCGGCATGCACCCTCGCCAGCTTCAGTGGCGCAGTGGATGGCAGGAAAGTGGAAGGCAGCTGAGAAAAGTACCATGTCACCGTCTCTGGTTGTGCCAGGGACACAGTCGACACAATGAGCTGTGAGAAGTCATGCCAAGCTCAGTAGGAGCCCTAGTGGCATGGATGTGGGCCCAAGCACTTGAGCTGGCTGTGTCATTATACCAATACAGGGTTGTAAACCCTGGCAGGCTACTTCTCCAGTGCAGTAATAAAAACATGACAACAGACACAGTGCAATACTGTTCGTCAGTATGTTAGAGTAACTGCGAACTTCAACCAACAGTTAACACATGTAGACAAGCAAAATACAGCTATAAGTGTAAGTGTACATTAGCACAGTAAGTGTTGAGGTAGTCAGGTGTGCAGTTAAGTATGTGGTTGTAAAGAGTATAATATATATAAAGGTTACAGTGCAGGTAGGAGAATAGCAGCTCAGTGTTCAGGTGTACAGTATATGTATATATAAGCATACAGTATATACACAGCTCAGATATATAGCGCTCTAGTTAAAGTGCAGTGCATATACTCCCACAGAACCCAGTGTGTATGGGCTGGGGTGATCAGGGCTCGATCAGCACCAGTCTGTAGTGTTGGAGTCATGCTCTGGTAGGTGACGCCAGTGTGACCTGTTTGATGGCTTCTTTGTAAAAACTGTTCCTGAACCTGGTGGTTCTGGCTCTAAGTACCTCTGAGTAGGTTGGACCAGGGGATGGATGGGGTCTGAGGATATCTCGACTGCTTTCCTCAGACTTCCATGCAACTAGCTTGAGCTGTGTAGCCATGAGTACAGTTGGGATAGCTGACTTGGGTTATGTGGTGGCCATCACATGCTGTTGTCCTTCAGTTTAAAGTGAGTGTGTGTGAGTTGTAGTCTGTTATTGTGCTGGGATGTGGGTTAGTTAGTGTGGGTTGAATGTATACCACTTCGCATGGCCGGAAGTGACCTTATCTGCTAACAGGCTGTCATGTGTATGCCTTGTTTTGTTCATAGCATGGCATTTCCCATGTCTCCCTCCTCACCAGGACCCTATAATACATATGTACTGGAGCTCCTGCAGTAATTCAGTTTCCTTTTCTCTTTTTTTATGCCTAGTATAAGAACTTTAACGTCGAGTTCAGGCCTGACAGCGTGTCTGGAAGATCTTGCACATGCTTCAGTTTTAGCGGCTGTATTATCTCCTGCCAAGTTTTACTTTGACATTAAAACGGCTTCTGATGCTAAGGGCTTAACTGCGGCGTCCATGATGCACAACAGGCCTGTTGTTCATTGGGTGGATTATAAAGTACGGCCATGTTTAATATGAAGTCCTGCTATTTTTTATTGTCCACAAATAATAAGTCCTCGAGCAGCATGCGTTTATAAAGCCTTGTTTGTGGAGACCTTGAACAGGCCAGTTCTAGCTAAGAAATGACTCAGCTAGATACGTTAGCCAAGCGCGATCGCTGATATTGCCGTGGCCGAATAACTTGCCCCATTGTGGGCTTGTAAGGATGGTGTGTATTTATAAGTGTTTATTTCATGCACAGATGCATATGTTGAGAGGGAAATTCCTCCGCTGGTGTGATTTATGACTGGCTCCAGCTAGTCTTTAAACAGGCCTCCTTTACTCCCAGCTTCGATCTTCACCTCCAACACGCACCGAAATGTGAGGGATGCCAAAGCAAATGGGACTACACCGTGATCAAAGTGGTCACCGCTCTGACGGTGTCCATTTCCCCCATTGTTCACGCAAAGAAAAGACAGAAGGCCGGTCATGAATCTCTCATAGGAAAGGATGGGGTGAAGCCGTGCCGAAGAATGCCAGCCGCACAGTGGAAAGTTTGTCAAAGCGCGCTGTCCAAACACCTCATTACAAGTGCCGAGACACAAGGCAGGGTCCTACTTTCCGTTAACAAATTGCTTAGTGTGTCCTGAGAGTGTCTTGGGGCCACAGACCCTCAGTGGGGGATTAAAATGCCAAGCTTCTTATATTTGCAGACGGATGACTTTTTTGACATATTTGACAAGGCATGGTTGGTGTTAGTGTACTAGTTAAAGAGGCCCTCTGGCCAAAATGAAAAATGCATACTACTTCCTCTGCCATGATTGTATCAGGAGCTGTTCCCCCGTTTAACACCCTTCACATGGTGTATTCTGGAGGTGGGAGAAACCTTTGTGGTGCGTACATGTATGTATGGGATTCATGATTGGCTGTGCATGTGACAAAAGCAAGGACCCGTTCTATCACTGTACATGACTGGCCCATCCGCCACGACCGAAGACAGCAGCGATGCCCTCCATGAGTCTTCCTTTTGGCAGATTGCTGCACGACACAGGACTACGTGGACACAGGCTGCTACAACGTCTGCCCCCATACCACCAAAGACTGCTATGGTGTGGTGCCAGACTTTCATGGAGTGATTCAGAATGGCAGCAGGTCATCTTCAGTGATGAGTCCCACTTTTGTCTCGACCGACAAATCTGTGTGTGGAGGCACCATGGTCAGCCAAGATGAACGGAAGGCCTGGTGTCACCTCCACCTCCACCCCTACCGCACAGTCTGCAGGAACTGTGTGAGAATATTCAAGCTGCCTGGGATGTGTTAGCACAGGACACCATCAGGACCCTCTACGGAACCTCTACACCTCCATGCTGAGACGCCATGCCGAGGGACACACCTTCAGTATATGTAGCCCAGTAAATATTCCCCGTATCAGTCTAAATGTATCATCATGTATTGTTCCTGGTACCCTTTATCTTCCTTCCCAATAGCACTGAAACCCCACCCCTCCTTCTGGGTGCAGCTATGTTTTGGTGATGAGTGTATGTGCATATTTACCGCTAGCTGGCTAGTGCAGACAGAAGCCAGATAGCTAATAATCTGATAAGAAGCCAAATATCATTATGGGCCTCTACATCAGTGGTGGGCGGAGTTGTTCTGGGATTTTTGCGTGGTGTGGGAATGTTCTCAGTGAGTGTATGATGGTTTTATGCGATGCATGCTGGGAATTTATGTTTAATAGTGTCGCAGGTTCTTTTAGCTCAGCAGTGGTTTTCGTCTTGGCACTCTGCCATGCAGGCCATTTTTGCCCAGTCTCTCTCTTATGGTGGAGCCATGAACGTTGACCTTAACTGAGGCAAGTGAGGCCTGCAGTTCTTTGAATGTTGTTGTGGGGTCTTTTTGACCTCTTGGATGAGTCATCACTTCGGCCTTGGGGTAATTTTTGTCGCCTGGCCACTCCTGGGAAGGTTCAACACTGTTCCACGTTTTTACTATTTGTGGATAATGGCTCTCACTGTGGTTTGCCAAAACTTTAGAAATGGCTTTATAAGCTTTTCCAGACTGATAGATCTCAATCACTTTCGTTCTAATTTGTTCCTGAATTTCTTTGGATATATATATTTCGGTCTACTTGGCTTTGTCAGGCAGGTCATATTTAACTGATTTCTTGATTGAGAACAGGTGTGGCAGTCATCAGGCCTGGGCGTGGCTAGAGAAATTGAACTCAGGTGTGATAAACCACAGTTATGTTTAACTGGGGGGCAAACACTTTTTCACACGGGGCTATGTAAGTTTGCATTGATTTTTTTCTTCCTTAATAAGAAAAACCTTCATTTTAAAACTTCATTTTGTGTTTACTTGTGTCGTCTTGGACTAATATTCAAATTTGCTTGATGATCTTGAACATTTAAGAGACAAACATGCAAAAAACTAAGAAATCATGAAGGGGACAAACACTTTTTCACACCACTGTAACTGGGCCCCTAACGCCCACTGCACTCCTTGCAGCAAGGACCAGAGTCAAAAAGGCTTCTGGACGTACTGAGCCCAAACGCTACAACCGCACCAACACTCTTAAAGATTAAACATACTCCGAAGTGGCTTACTGTAGGCTCATCACACAGTGCTGGTGATAAGGACCAGGTGTCACACTGTCGGCACCACCGATAACCCCATTTGATTTGCTAACCAGATCGAGCAGTAGACCCTTGTAATGTTGATGAGTGAAACAGTGGTAAACCTGTATTACGAAGTTTTTCTTGGGGTCTGTTTTGCCTTACGTCTCCGTGCATATCGTCGCTGTCCAAAGAAAAACATGTATCTCCATTTTTGTTGATTTTTACTTTTATGCCTCAGTTAATCCCATGAGATGCTGTTTACACTGTGTGGAAATTTCATGAAGAATGGACCAATAGAAATGGCCCAAAACTGCTTGGAAAGACGTCTGGTACCATTGACTTCCATTTAAATTAAGTGGGGTTTTTGGCCTCTCCTGTAAAGTTGTCAATTTGGAGATACCTGTTTTTCTTTGGACAGCGACGATATACTTCCCCAGTCTAAACCTTATCATAATACACTGGCTCAGATTCCAGAAGATTAATTTACAACCAGTCCGTGTCTTAGCTTTGTCTGTAATGTAACTTTTAAAGACATTAAACTCTTCAGATGTTTGGTTCCTATCACCACTATTGTCAACAATGATGTAATCATCTCTGCTAAGTCATTCTTATGTAATATGTTTTAGAGAAATGGTTCTTTAATGGTTCTTTAGGACTAGAGCCATAGTTTTTACTAAAGAACCTTAGTGCAGGGTTTCTCAACCTCTGGGCCACAGACCACCAATGGGCCATGGAGCACCCTCTAGTTGTCTTTGGACCTGGACTCAAGTAGAGGCAGTAGCAGTGGGCTGGTGACATCATATATAACCATATTAATGTTAGATCTATGAATATAAATATATGCATGTTCATGTACACATGTACAAATATAACTCTCACAGTAGCAGACTTATTACACATCCTCAGGCCAGCAGGCTTCTTGGGCGCTTTACGGCTCACCGGTTTGAATTGGGACGTATGATTTTTCTTTAACCAGAGCTCCTGGAGTAATTGTGTTTAGTTGATTAAGTTTCAGGTGGGCCACAGTTATTACCAGGTGGGCCTTGGGGTGGAAAAGATTCACCACCCCTGCTATACAGTATCAGGAACACAAAAAAAACTGTGTACATAGTTGGATTTTTTTTTTTTTTTTTGCATGGTGAAATGGTTCTACGTAATGATGTAGAAAAAGGGTTCTGCTAATGTTACAAGCTTGATATCACAACACTAGCAGAACTCGTTTTACTATATACACTATATACAAGCATTTCAAAAAAACTTTATACGATATATACCATATCGTCGCTGTCCAAAGTAAAACAGGTATCTCCAAAACAGCAACTTTACAGGAGTGGCCAAAAACCTAATGTAATTTGAATGGAAGTCAATGGAACCAGATGTCTTTCCAAGCGGTTTTGGACCATTACTGTTGGTCCATTCTTCATGAAAATCCCACACAGCGTAAAGAGCAGCTCGTGTGATTGAATGAGGCATAAAATTAAAAATCAACAAAAATGGAGATACATGTTTTTCTTTGGACAGCGACGATATGCAACTCATTCTCCGTCAATCTCAATAACCATTTCATCCTCCAAAGAGCCATTTCGAGTGTTCCTCTTTGTGTGAACTGGAAACCTGAACCCTGATTTCCCGGTCTCTGGTGTCTATAGTTGGTTTTATGGCTGTATAAAATATGATAACAATGATCTCATATGTATTTACATGTGTTTACTAGTATTTACTAGAGCTGCTATTGCTACTGTTACTGCTAGTGTTTTATTATCTGTGTGAAAATGAGACATACACAGATATTAAAATCCTCATAAGCAATTTACACACGACCAGGAATTGTTTTTATTTCATCATTTCTCCGACATCACTGAGCTGAGAACATCACTACAGTTCACTAATGCTCTTTTTTGGGAAAAACCACATACCACAGGAAACCACAGAACATCTTTCGGAACACTTGGAACACAAAAAAATGCTATGGCTCCTAACACAGTGCCGGGATGAGGTAGAGTTTACAGGGTTGAAGCTGTGATTATGGCACATGTACTGAGAGGGGAAGCAGTTTGTACAACATGACTTCCAGTTTAAAGCATACATTTACATTTACAAACCGGAATCTAATTTAAATTCTAGTTCCTGATCTGGCTCCTCTGGGTGACTTTTGATAACTAATCTATCTATCTATCTATCTATCTATCTATCTATCTATCTATCTATCTATCTATCTATCTATCTATCTATATAGATTAGTTATTATAGATATATTATATATTATATATATACATATATATATATATATATATATATAGATTAGTTATTATAGATATATTATATATATATATATATATATATATATATATATATATAATATATATAATATATATAATAGCATAATATATATATAATATATCTATAAGATAACTAATAATATATATATATATATATCTATCTATCTATCTATCTATCTATCTATCTATCTATCTATCTATATATATATATATATAGATTAGTTATTATAGATATATTATATATTATATATATTATATTATATATATATATATGTATATATATATATATATATTTATAATATATAATATATATAATATATCTATAATAACTAATCTATCTATCTATCTATCTATCTATCTATCTATATCTATATATATATATATATATATAAAACCAAGTTACCAAGTTATATAATATATAACTCTCTAATTTTTTTAAAATTATTTTAAATATTTTACATTCTGTTTTCTGGATATTGAACCTGGTAAAATAAAAACATCTCTTTATAGTGGAGAGATGGAGAGATGTAATTGGTGTAGGGTGAGCACTATGCCTATGGGAGATTCTTCAGTAAACACACCACAGACTGTATTTCCTCTAATGATCACTGGGTGTCGCTGTTAAACAATACACTATTCAGAGTCACAGAGTCACACATTCGCTTAAAATGTCACATTGGTCCAGTGCGACAAATTATATTTCAGATATCAATAAAAAAATAATAATAATGGAAAGCTCTGTAGTGTTAAACAGTTTCTAACCAAGACGCTTTAGATGATTATCTGCTTCCAACTTTATTTCAACAGTTTCCGAAAGGCCCTTTAACATTCCAGGATGACTGGGCCCCTGTGCACAAAGTGAGGTCCGTAAGCACATAGTTCGAGGAATTCGGTGTGGAGCAACTCCAGTGGCCAGAAGATAACCCTGACCTCAACCCCACTGAACACCTTTCAGTCTGAACTGGAATGTTGATTGGGAGCCAGGCCTTCTTATCCAGCATTAATGTCTGACCTCACAAAGGCTTGCTAGACTCAATGGAAACCTTTTCCACAGACACATTCCAAAAGGTTGTGGAAGGCATTCCCAGAATAATGGTGGCTGCTTTAGCTGCAAAAAGAGTAGGTGGGGAAGTTGGGGGGAGTGAGTCCATTTTAATCCCCATGGTTTTGGAACGGCATGTCCAATGAGCTGAAATAGGTGCGATGTATATGTGTCCACATACTTTTGGCTTTTTTTTTGGCTTTGTGTTTGTCATTAAGACGTAGTGTCTTGAAACAATGTTCTCACAATATTCACATGCTATGCTGAAATAAGTTGAATGAATATGTTAACTTCTCAAAACGATAACCACTCACACACAAGTTAGTTCTGCATTGTTAGGTATACAGCTACAGATCTGACAGTTTCAGAACGTTTTTCTATCACTGATAGAAATGTGATACTCCGCCTATTTTAAACACAGTGTATGTAGAGATGCATCCATTACTCCCTTTTAATAAATGAATTCAGCAACTTTAAGGTGCAACCATCCCTGACACAGGTGTTCAATATATGTGCACTCATCATCAAAGGAATAGCTGCACCCAGAAGGTGCAGAAGTTACACCACACGCTGCATCCGCAAAGCAACCAGCATCGTGGATGACTACACACACCCCTCACACACACTTTTCACCCTCCTACCATCTGGAAAAAGGTACAGGAGCATCCGGGCCCTCACATCCAGACTGTGCAACAGCTTCTTTCCCCAAGCCATCAGACTCCTTAACACCCAGAGTCTGGTCTGAATAACTGCACACATTCAGTGACTGGACTGAACACCCACACACACACAACCTCATCTTTTAAATCTGTCCACACATAACACTTAAAGTATAAAATGTTTACATGTATACCAAATATGGACATAACTGCTGCTAAAAATCAATGTTCATCTTTAAAAAAAATAAAAAATAGACACAACCACACTTTACTGCACCCACTACCAGTGGGTTATCTGCACTGTCCGCTCCCTGTACTTATTGTTTGCTGTTTTGTGTATTGTAAATTGTCTTTTGTATTTATTGTTTTATGTAGCACCTTGGTCCTGGAGGAACACTGTTTCGTTTCACTGTGTACTGTTCACCACTGTATATGGTTGAAATGACAATAAAAACTACTTGACTTGACTTGACTTGAGGTGTGGGGTTGCAGTGCTGTTGGGAAGGAAGATAAAGGTTACCGGGAACAATACATAATGCTACATTTGCATACATGGGGAATCTTTATTGAGCTGTCAGTATGGCATTGGGCCTCCATGTTTGCTAACACAACGTGAGGACGTCCTAATGCAGTCCTTTGATAATCCGTCCCATGCAGCTTGAATATTCTCTGAATATGGGTGCCTCCACACCCAGATTTATTTGTCGTCTCCACCAAGACAAAAGTGGGACTGATCCCTGAAGATGACCTGCTGCCATTTGGAGTCACTCCATGACAGTCTGGCACGACACCATTGCAGTCCATGGTGATGGTGATGTGGTGTTAAGGACAGTCGTCATAATGGTCTGTGTGGATGTAGTCTTGCATCGTGCAGCCATCAGCCAACAGGATGATTCATAGAGGGCATCGCTGCTCACTGTATGTCTATCGTGGCTGTCGGGTCAGTCAGGTACAGTGATAAGGCCTGTACTTGCTTATGTCACATGTGTATCTGAATGTGAATCATTTGCATGTCAATATCAAACCTACCTACCAAGTTTCGTTCCTGGCGGTTGATTCCTTCTGGGTGCAGCTACTTATGGAAGTATAGGGGCAGTCGTGGGCTGGAGGTTAGGGAACCAGCCTTGTGACCGGAGGGTTGCCGGTTTGATTCCCTGAACTGACAGTAATGACTGAGATGCCCTTGCAAGGCACCTAACCCCCAACTGCTCCCTGGGTGCCGTGGATAGGGCTGCCCACGGCTCCGGGTAAGTGTGCTCACTGCCCCCTAGTGAGTGTGTTTGTGGGTGTTTCACTTCACGGATGGGTTAAATGCAGAGACTAAATCCCCACTGTGGGATCAACAAGGGATTAAAATCTTAAAAATATTTGATGCTGAGTGTATTCTTTTATTTTCAGCCCTGTCATGTTACAATGAATAACGGTTGATAGTTATTGAAGTTTAAGTCATCTGGTAAAACCTCCTAAATATTTGATGTATTAATATATATTGCTGGTAACGTTGGAAACACTGCCTGACGTTCAAAATGGGCAACGTGAGCTTTATAAAACAGAGCTGGTGAACTGCCTGTAGATGAGATAGACCCATCAGAGACATCCAAACCTCCATGTGTTGTGACATTACACAGCTTACTGGCAGTCTGGCACTCATGTTCTCAGGATTTCAGGCTCAGAAAAGGTGGATATTGTGGTCTTATTGGCCAAAAACATCTTACATTGCAGTCACGATATTAATAATCAGAAAAACCATAATTACACATTATATATATATACAGGGGTTGGACAATGAAACTGAAACACCTGGTTTTAGACCACAATCATTTATTAGTATGGTGTAGGGCCTCCTTTTGCAGCCAATACAGCATCAGTTGGTCTTGGGAATGACATATACTGCGTCCTGCACAGTGGTCAGAGGGAGTTTAAGCCATTCTTCTTGCAGGATAGTGGCCAGGTCACTACGTGATGCTGGTGGAGGTTCGTCCTTCTTGGTGGTATGCTGACATTACCCTGGATACCGTGGCTCTTGATACATCACAAAGACTTGCTGTCTTGGTCACAGATGCGCCAGCAAGACGTGCACCAACAGTGTGTCCTCTTTTGAACTCTGGTATGTCACCCATAATGTTGTGTACATTGCAGTATTTTGAGCAGAACTGTGCTCTTACCTGCTAACTGAACCTTCACACTCTGCTCTTACTGGTGCAATGTGCAATTAATGAAGATTGGCCACCAGGCTGGTCCAATTTAGCCATGAGACCTCCCACACTAAAATGACAGGTGTTTCAGTTTCATTGTCCAACCCCTGTATATTTCCCAATTCTTTCAGTCCTAGGTGTTAGTGATCTAGAATCAGTCACCTCACTAATGCCCTTCTGGCTAAACGAAATCAAATCCTCCAACATCTTAAAGACGTGTAAAACCATCCCAGAACAATAGAAGCTGCTAAAATTCCCCTTTGGACAAGCAGGTGTCTTCAAACTTTTGGCCAACAAGCCTTATATCCACTGTAGCATTGTGTAAACAACCAGCTTAAGCTGTCTTGTGATCACAGTCTTATAAATCATAGGTCAATGTGGCCTAAATAGCAATGCCTGTGAGGCAGGAACATCCTGTATTCGATTTGTTTATGCGTCCGGTGAGGACACCCCTTTGTTTGTGACACTTCGTACAAAAGGTGTGTCACATGAGTCATAAGTAAAACCCACTAGTGTAATGCTGACACACGACTCGGACAAGCTGGCCAGTGTCCCCTGTGTTCCTGCGGTTCTTTAGTAAAATAGACCTGTCGCTGGTCGTATAGGAAAACTTCAGGCCCTGGTTTGCATGCTTAAGCCATTTAAAATGTAAATACCATGTAAAAAGATGAGGCCGGTGATGATGAGAATATTTCCACGCTCGCCGGACGAGGGGACCTTCTCACAGGCTTTATGGTTTCATGGCATCCGTGTAATTATGACGAATCTGAATGTATTTGAATTTGTTGGGCTCTGTGACCAAAATGACTTGGCGCCAGACTCTTGGGTGGTGCCAGCTGGATACAGGCTTACCAGCACTTACAAGGTCTTGCCTTACAACGTCTGCCTGATATCAGGTCTACAGAGCGCTAGCAGGGAGATGGCACGGTTGATGCGCAGTGGTTGACAGTAATGTGAAATAAGTGTAATTGGTTTCTGTACTGTTCTGTGTATCTGTACTGAAGTATCTCCATCCTGGGGGTCTTCTTACTTTAACTTCACATCCAACCACATTTTAAAGTCTACATGCTACTAGCCTATGTTTACTCTTCTTCATTATGGCCAAGTCTGCCCTTCCTTTTGGCTCATGTGTGCATCAAAACACAGAAGTGTGAAGCGAGTCCACCAATCAGGATACAGCGATCGCTTTGTCTGGACCTTGTTTTGACCTGTTGGATGGAGCTTGGTTCTAGCTAATGGAAACTGTTCTCCTGTATTGTTCTGTGTTTATGATCATTTGAACAGACATCAGTGTCAGACTAATTAATGAGCTTCTATTAAAGACCGGTGGACCGAGTGACACTGGAGTCTCTTCAGGAGCTGATTAAGAGTCCTGTTCCACAAATGATAACAGGACATTGGAGCCATAATAAACCATGCTCCTGTTACTCTCCATGCTTGAGTAGATTAGAGGGTAAATACTTTAGTACTGTTACTCCAGTGGAGGTCTAAAAGGAGGAAATTCTGGTTTTACTGGAGGACGATTTTACCTGTGTCTCTACTTTGTGTAAGTGTAAGGTATATGTGTTTGTACTTATAATTACTTTCTTGTCTATAGGTATGAGCGCTGGGCCTGGGTTGCCAGGTAGTGCACTTATGCTTTATATATGTCTGTGTATTGATCTCTCTAGGTATCAGCACTGGGCTGGGGTTGCCAGGTAGTGCACTTATGCTTTATATATGTCTGTGTATTGATCTCTCTAGGTATAAGTGCTGGGCTTGCCAGGTAGTGCACTTATGCTTTATATATGTCTGTGTATTGATCTCCCTAGGTATCAGCACTGTCCTGGGGTTGCCAGGTAGTGCATGTATGCTTTATATATGTCTGTGTATTGATCTCTCTAGGTATAAGTGCTGGGCTGGGGTTGCCAGGTAGTGCACTTATGCTTTATATATGTCTGTGTATTGATCTCTCTAGGTATAAGTGCTGGGCTTGCCAGGTAGTGCACTTATGCTTTATATATGTCTGTGTATTGATCTCCCTAGGTATAAGTGCTGGGCTTGCCAGGTAGTGCACTTATGCTTTATATATGTCTGTGTATTGATCTCTCTAGGTATAAGTGCTGGGCTTGCCAGGTAGTGCACTTATGCTTTATATATGTCTGTGTATTGATCTCTCTAGGTATCAGCACTGTGCTGGGGTTGCCAGGTAGTGCACTTATGCTTTATATATGTCTGTGTATTGATCTCTCTAGGTATAAGTGCTGGGCTGGGGTTGCCAGGTAGTGCACTTATGCTTTATATATGTCTGTGTATTGATCTCTCTAGGTATAAGTGCTGGGCTTGCCAGGTAGTGCACTTATGCTTTATATATGTCTGTGTATTGATCTCTCTAGGTATAAGTGCTGGGCTTGCCAGGTAGTGCACTTATGCTTTATATATGTCTGTGTATTGATCTCTCTAGGTATCAGCACTGGGCTGGGGTTGCCAGGTAGTGCACTTATGCTTTATATATGTCTGTGTATTGATCTCTCTAGGTATAAGTGCTGTGCTGGGGTTGCCAGGTAGTGCACTTATGCTTTATATATGTCTGTGTATTGATCTCTCTAGGTATAAGTGCTGGGCTGGGGTTGCCAGGTAGTGCACTTATGCTTTATATATGTCTGTGTATTGATCTCTCTAGGTATCAGCACTGGGCTGGGGTTGCCAGGTAGTGTACTTATGCTTTATATATGTCTGTGTATTGATCTCTCTAGGTATAAGTGCTGGGCTGGCGTTGCCAGGTAGTGTACTTATGCTTTATATATATATATATATATATGTCTGTGTATTGATCTCTATAGGTATCAGCACTGGGCTGGAGTTGCCAGGTAGTGCACTTATGCTTTATTATATGTCTGTGTATTGATCTCTCTAGGTATAAGTGCTGGGCTTGCCAGGTAGTGCACTTATGCTTTATATATGTCTGTGTATTGATCTCCCTAGGTATAAGTGCTGGGCTGGGGTTGCCAGGTAGTGCACTTATGCTTTATATATGTCTGTGTATTGATCTCCCTAGGTATCGGCACTGGGCTGGGGTTGCCAGGTAGTGCATGTATGCTTTATATATGTCTGTGTATTGATCTCTCTAGGTATAAGTGCTGGGCTGGGGTTGCCAGGTAGTGCACTTATGCTTTATATATGTCTGTGTATTGATCTCTCTAGGTATAAGTGCTGGGCTGGGGTTGCCAGGTAGTGCACTTATGCTTTATATATGTCTGTGTATTGATCTCTCTAGGTATAAGTGCTGGGCTTGCCAGGTAGTGCACTTATGCTTTATATATGTCTGTGTATTGATCTCTCTAGGTATCAGCACTGTGCTGGGGTTGCCAGGTAGTGCACTTATGCTTTATATATGTCTGTGTATTGATCTCTCTAGGTATCAGCACTGTGCTGGGGTTGCCAGGTAGTGCACTTATGCTTTATATATGTCTGTGTATTGATCTCTTAGGTATCAGCACTAGTCCCTTGTTCGGGCAGTTTCTGAGCTCATGATGAGTTTTAGGCTCTAACCTTCCTGTACTAGGTGGAATATTATCCAATGCAACACTAAGTACGGTTGTAAGTCGCTCTGGATAAGAGCGTCTGCTAAACGCCTTAAATGTAAATGTAAATATACTTTAACTCAACTACATGGTCTATGAACTGCGTCCACCACAATTCATGCTTATAGAGACATGCTTATAGAGAGCTGGACAAGTCGTTTGAAGATAACATTGATTGCTGTAGAAACATCACATGCTTGTTCATGGCCCTTCACTGCCAGTAAACCTGGTCATTACGGGTACAGTTGTATGTACAATTCAATAAAACGTTGGGACATAAACCCATTCTGATACTGAATGTCTGCCTGATCCAAACAATGTTAGGACATCTGCAGGTTTGGATGGGGAATGTTATAATATGTTCAAAACCATCTTAAACAGGTGATGAAATGGTGACTAATCTCACGAAGAGGGCAGCTTCCAAGAAAGCCCTAGTCTTTTACGAGCAAGAGTCTGTTGAGGCTCGCCACTCTGCCATGTGCCAAGTATCAGCGACCAGTGGTGGATGAACTACACATACCATGTATGTTTTCAACCGCACAGAAACCAAAAGGACATGATGTAGTGGAGTAGTAAGATAGTAAGATGCTGCAGCTGATCTGACGATCACCTGCGACAGTCGTAGCCATTTCACCATTTAGGTTACACTGTCAACAACCAAAGGCAATCCAGATCTCTCTCCACAATCTCTGTGCTTACAGGACAAGTTCAAACTGAGTAGCTATGAACTGCCATCCTGGGATGTTGCATTCCCCAGGCCATCCACCATCCACCAATAGTAGAAAGTTCAAGCAGTGGAAAGTTCAAAATCCAGGGTTCCTCATGGTCTGGAGGTGTATCAGTGGGCAACCTGTGAACAGCACCAGTAAAGATACACACACATACTGAAGCAAACATCCTGCCTTCTAGACTTGACAATGCCAAACCACATGTGCATAAGTGACAGCAGCGTGGCTGTGTAATCAGAGTGTGCGGGTGCTAGACCGCCCTGGCTGTCTTCCAACAGAAACATGAGGTTTATAAAGAGGTGCAACGTATGAGAACGACAGGCCCATACTGTTGCACAGCTGAAGACTTGCATGACAGAGGAATAGCATTTTGGGGACTGAAGACACCGTCCAGTTTTGAGAGCAGATCCGTCCCATTCTGCTCTCAATTCAGATTGGTTTCTTTCAGACCCCCAAAGATTATTAAGCACTGTTAAAAGAAAAGGTGATACAACACAGCAATAAAAAACTCCTGCCCCAACATGTTTCTACCTTTTACTGCAGGAATGAGTGTGTATATACACTCAGCCTTAAAAGAATAGTGACCCCCAGAGGGAGGCGTCGGATTGGAATGCTATTTGGTTGGAAGATAAAGGTAAGATTAAGATAACACACCAGACGTCTCGGCATGGAGGTGTAGAGGTTCTTAATGGTGTCCTGTGATCATCCATCCCAGGCAGCTTGAACATTCTCACCCAGTTCCTGCAGATGGTGCAGTACGGGTGGAGGTTGCGTGAAAACAGCCCTCTGGCTGTGTGACAACAAATCGTTCATCTAGGCGCTGACCACGGTGCCTCCACACACGGATTCGTTGGTCGTCTCCAGCAAGACAAAAGCAGGACTCGTCACTGAAGATGATCCTGAGTCACTTCATGACAGTCTGGCACCACACCTTTGCAGTCTTTGCTGACATTGACGCAGGGTGAGGGGCAGACGTCATAATGGTATGCGTGTATGTAGCTCTGCCTTGTGCAGCCGTCTGCCAGTGGTGCTGGAACTAACATGGCTGTTGGGTCAGTTGGGTACAGTCAGGGCCGTCCTTGCTTACGAAACTTGAATCGTCTCGTCTCACAACGTCAAACCTACTCCCCAGGTTTCATTCGTGTCAGTTGATTCTTTCTGGGTGCAGCTATTTGTGCAGCTATTCTTTTGATGATAAATGTCATGCTGTCCTACAAATTCTTTAACATTGAACTATGTATTAAACTGAAACCTGTAGAGTGGTTTCTATAGGTGAAGTAAAGTAAGGTGGCCCTTCAAGGGCAGTTTAATAAAGACCATGGCTCCATATAGAACTACTTGAGTGCTTATAAATGGCCCTTGTGTGATGAAATGCTTCTCAGATGAAATGTGTCAGCAGCACCCGGTTCTTAGAGTGTTTATGGTTCCACACTGAATCACTGTTTTTACTAAAGAACACTTTGAAGACCCATCTTTTGAGGAACCACCAGTTTCCCTACTTACATAAAACCAATATACGAGTTTCTATTTAAGACATTAGCCGAACAGAATTTACTAATCACTGCTTTCTGGTTTTTACCACACCTTCCCATCATTTTAGAAACTGAAGTCAACTAAAGTGGATCTCTACTCGTCAAATGAGAACCTTGACATTTATTCTGCTCTGGTTCACTTGTAAATGAAGAAACGCACTGTTTCTCAGTTCCATTTTAAACCTTCACATTCAGGTTTGGGTTTTGTTCCGTTCAGTGTTGTGGCTTTAGAGCCTGCACAGCTCTGGTGCGGCTTATGTTTCTCACTTTCAAGCTCATTTATTGTTAGAAAACAAAAGAGTCCAACTACATTATATGCTTACCCTGGTAGATGCTAGACATGCTAATAAGTGTGGGGATCTGATCTTTCTCACATTGTGGTGGCTACTTTACAGCTTCAGTCTTTTATTTAACTAAAGAAGCTCTACTGGAATCCAGTTCTAGGTTTTTTACATTTTACATGTAATGACTTTAGAGTGTGTTGCATATTGTTGCTGTCCAAAGGAAACTGGCAAATTTACAGGAGCGGGCAAAACCAAATGTATTTTAATGGATGTCTATGGAACCAGACTTTTTTCTGAGCAATTTTGGGGCATTTTATGTTGGTCCATTCATCATTAAGGTTTCACACCATGTAAGCAGCAGCTGCTGTGTTCAAATAATCAATGTTCAAACAAGTAAATATCAACAAAAATGCAGACACATGTTTTTCTTCGGACAGCAGCGATATTCAGAGCGACAGCTGACTTTCCAATGACGGTCTGATCATGAGAACTGTTTGCTACCAGCAAAAGGCATTGCTGTCACAAAGTGGCCTATTTTAATCGACATGGCACACGCTTAGACATGCATGGGCTGTGGAGTGCAGAGCGGATCATGCACAAGCTGACATTCCAGTTTCTGTAGCATGTAGTCAGCTTTTCATTAGCGAAAGTGTAACGCTTTCCTTTTCCACAGGCTTACCTGGTGCGCACAAACACAGGGGACAGTTTTCTTCAGGCAAATCTTTCATTTTTCAAAATTCAAAATAGTTTTCTGAACTATTACTATTGAGATTCATTTACAGTGGTTTGATATGAAGTGGTTGGCTATAGAGCAATTCACAGGCTCAGACTTCTTTACAGTAGTGGTAATGGGAACCAGTGGTTATGAAGCTTGCAGTGGAAATATGCCACTTTATTGACTATCCAAAACCACCAGTAAACTCCACACGTGCCTTCTGAGCGTTAATACGTGATGATGATTATAAAGCAGTCATGGAAATGTTGCATTTACGAGGTGAGAGCACATGAACGCCACCACAGTGTTGTATTACTAATGGGAATTTTTTCGATGAGCCCTGGGTTTTCAGGTTGGGGGTGTGTCAGCAAAAAAGCATTGATACTGATACTTGTACTGTAAACTGGCAGTATGGGGGTGGACAGGGTAAAGTTTAGTGTAACATGCGCAAGTGAATGTGCACCATTACGCTGTGCAACTGAGCAGGAGGCATTTAATAATGTAATAATAAAATGATGCTAATGATAATGATAGTCTTGATTCAATTCTGAAAGTCATTTGTTCAGTTTTTATTGTTATTGATTTTTTCTATGCACATACTCTCCCCTGGGTAATCATCCTCCTTACTCTAGAATAGTCCTTTATTTCCAAAGGTGAAATGTAAAGTAAATGTTCTAATACATATTTTGAAATCCAAATCTTGTTCCCCACCAAGTGCACAAATTAAGTTCTATTCACAAGTGTTTTTTTTTTAGAAGGAACTGAGGGTAACATCTTTACCCTTACCACAACATCAAAAAAAAAAATTACTAACATTAATTTTAATCTAAAACCTTATTAATGATCACAAAACAATGTGCCAGACATGGGGCAGTGTGTATATAAGCATTTTAGGTAGGCTAATAGCGTTAGCCCACTGAGTTAAAAATATAACTTAACTTAAAGTTTAAAAAATAAGTGGGCATTGTTTCCTTCTTACTTTGTAGCTTATTAATAGCTTGATGAAGCAGCCAAAAAAATACTGCATATTGATTAACTTTTAGCTAAAAATAACAAGTGAAAGCTAAAGGGGGCTAACAATAACAAGCTAGCTAGCTAGCTGGCTAATTCACCTTATCACAGCTTGTTTTGTATTTTTCTTTTTGTTTTTACCAAAACGTTAATAAAATACATTTTAACAATAACTTTCGTGCAAAACAATCACAAAACCATGTGTCAGACATGGGGCACTGCGTATTTAACCAGCTCATGCAATAACTGTCTGTTGTATCTGTTCTGTAAAATCTGTATATCTGTAGCTTTATTTTGGACATTATTTTTACAGCGAATTTGAACTCTATGTTAAAAATGTCCTGTTTGTGTTTACAAATGTTCAAAGTGAGTAAATTAATTTTTATATGATCTTATCTTTTTATTGGCTATGTACAAAATAATTAAGTGTTTGGACCAGAAGACTAGATCAAGCTTTTCTCTGTTTTTTTTTTTTTTTTAAGACATGGAGTTTTACGTGAAATTGGCATTTTATGAAATTTATCTCTTTAATAATTTTACTGTATCTCTTTTTTATTTCCCAGTCTGTGTACGTTGATTAATGTGTAATTGTGTGTGTGTAAATATATATATATATATATATATATATATATATATATATATATATATATATATATATATATATATATATATATATATATTTCAGTTTTTGTATCTATTTCTTTTCTTTCCTCTGGTTTTTCTGCCTTCATATATGCACAGTGAAATAATAATAAAAAATAAAATGTATCATATAAATACTGAGACCACGAGGGAGCAAGGCAAGACAGACCGCAATGCAACTAGTGCATGAAGCCGGTTTTCCACTTTTCAGAAAGAAGACCAGGTAAAATATGACTTCGTTTGGTGAGTTTCTGCCAAAGAAAGTGTAATATTAACTTTCAGAGTGAGAGAAAAAAGGGATACGGGGGGAAGAAAAGAAATTCAGCGCTGTGGTTAGCGTGGCGCCCCCTTCAGGACGGATTTGTTTATGAAAGAACAGGAAGCGGCGGAGAGTCACTCCTCAAACCTGCGGGGAGAGATCAGCTCAGTCAGCTTTCAGCTGGAAGTTTTTTCGGATTACTATCCGTTTTACCGACTCGTTCCCCGCTGAACATGAGCAGAAAGGGGTAGGGCTGAATATTAGCTCGTATTTTTTGAGTCTGAAGGCTTCGCCGTGGTGGTTTCACCGTTAAACCCGAAGAGCAGCGGTTGGGGTTGGTCCACAGCACCGCCACTTGTGAAAGAGAGTTTGGGCGTGTGGCTCCTTCGTTTGAACTACTTGCGCATGTTTTAAATTTGAGACTTTTTTTCCCACCTCGTACATCGAAAAGAAGACATTGGTTGAAGATGGGGTGCACACTGAGCTCGGAGGATAAAGTGGCTCAGGAAAGGAGTAAAATGATCGACAGGAATTTGAGAGACGATGGAGAGAAAGCGGCGAGGGAGGTCAAGCTACTTCTGCTCGGTGAGTTTAGCTTGTTAGCAAAACTACGATACGCTACGCACGACGTAGCTAACGGCTCGGGGTGGAAGCTAACTTCAACAAACTAGGCGTTTCAGAGAGGTTTGCTCGGTCAAGTCACACATTTAGACCATGTGCTAGTAGTAACAAGTCTTCCAGGAGTGTCTTGTTGCTCCAGAAATGCTTAAAGCCGGATATTATTTAATTCAAAAAGTGCAGCTGTGAGTCGCTTTGTAAACTCGGGGTTTGGTCAGTCAGTTAGCAACACAGTCACTATGTGTAGCTGTTAACGTTAATCTCTTTACTTCCCTTGCATATTTAGACAACGTGGGTATTATAAAGATCCACATCAAACTTGCCAGCACATTGTGCTGTGTATATCTGACTTTCTCTTATCTCGTTTTAGATGAACACAGAAACCAAACCCTCCAGTTAAAGGAGCCCCAGCTCTGATGTGATCACTGCTGAGGGAGGGGTGGGGGTGTCAGTGTAGGGACTCCATTTTAGAGGAAAAACTACATTTGTGACGCAAAACCGCCCAGACTTTTACACCTTGGCTCTATTATTAAATAAGACTGATGTAACTCATTTTACAGCCCTTAGATTGTTAAGTCCTTCGCCGTTCAATGTTTAGATAACTGATTTCATTTTAGAGGAAGTGGCGATGCGGAGTAGTTATTTCTCGACAAAGACATGTTAACGTTAGCTCGCTGGTTTAAAAACATAACTTCATTTGAACTGTAGAAAATTAAGTGGGTTTAGTTTGTAAAGACCATTCGTACGTTTTGCTTTTTACCTTGTAGCTTATAAGTAGCTCAATAAAGCAGCCAAACCGATTTACCGCGTATTGATTAACTGTTGGCTGAAAATATCAAGGCACGTTGAAGCTAAAGGGGGCTAACGATAACTAGCTAGCTAGCTAGCTGGCTAATTCACCCCATCGCAGCCTCTTTTTTGAGTATTTTTTTGACTACTGATTCTGAAACCATAATACTTAGTTTTATTTAGAACAGTAGCCGTATTAACGAGCTACATGTGTCAGCTAGTGGGGCAGGTACGCTGTTTTTCTCCACATATTTATCTAAATATGAGTTAGCTAGCTTTCAGCTAAGTACTGTGTTTTCCGGCCTTGACCTCAAAACTACTCGTCGGTTTGTAAGCAGATGACTCAGTCGACAAACCAGAGTTTACGCTGGAATTGAGATTTAAAGTGATTTTAATTAAAAAATAGTGGTTTTCATAATTCACAGGTCTTGTCTGCTAAAACGAATCAGATAACTGAACACTGTTTCTGATGGTGTGAGTGGGGAGTGTTAACATCTGATCTGCCGTTAGGATTTCCACCATGAGCAGCTTTTGGAAGCGGTCCAGATCACCAACCAGGCTGGGTTGTGTCCCAAAGTATCTAGATGTAAAGAACTGAATTTATCCTCTTTATTAATGCATGTCTGCACACATGCACCTTGACCTGGGGTCCCAAAAGAGAGTGCATTGTGCCTCATTCGCCAAACCTTTCTTGAAATAACTTCTTTAAACCCACTTGCACAGTTTTCATATTGACTCTGACCTTCATCAGTGTTTTCTAATTTGGGATTTGGTTTTGGGCAAGAACAAACAAAACGTTCTGCAGGTTTTAGAGCACATGAATGAATCTGATGCAGGCTTTGTCTTAGAATCTTTCACAGGTACAAAATTTATTATTATTATATTTATTTTGATAAAATACAAATTTAAGGCAATTATAAAGCTATTTTTAGTATGAATTATGTTGAGGGGGTTGGGGGTGGGGAAACATCTTTAGGAGTCAGCTTTGGCTAGGCCTGATGTGAACTGTCTTGGCAGACTTTTTAGTATTATTGCATTAGTACACATCAATTTCATTACACATCAATAACTTCAGAATGGTTTGCGTAGTGTCCAGTAGCTGAGCAAATACCACAAATAAGATGAGTTGATCATCTACAGGTGTCTGTGTATCTCCACAGATATGGGCCAATAAATCTTCACTTGTATTCTTATAGAGGTGTTTGTTCGTTCCTATTTATAGTGTTGGTTTATCTTGACTGAGTGACGGTTTGCTCTGCTGTTACTGTGGTGGAACCATGTTCTCCAGTTGTGTGAAATGAGGCTGGGGTGAGGGATGAAAGTCTCTTTAGTAGGGATGTACCAGTGTAAGAGTTGTGGGTTGATCCTATAATCCAATATAAATGTATCTGCTGATGCTGATACATGTTTATAAAGTGCTGTATTTGCAGAGGTTGACCAGTGTTAGTATCCCAGTGATGTTTGACATTTATTTCTTTTGTTTTTAAATATCATTCAAATCAGGCCATCTGTGTGGTACTTATGTATTTGTCAGTATATGTGTTTTATACATACTGTCGGGACAAACTCATTTTAGTTTATAGTTTTTCATTTGTTGAGACAAATTGTAGATAATTCTAAACTACTTATTATTATAGACCATTATAAATGCCAGCTGGCCTTTCACAACGTTCATTATTATAGGCCTACATTATACATTGTTCATCACCTATCATTTTGAACATGACACACAAAACAGACTTTTTTGTGACTTTTGTAACTTCTGCTGGGCTTTTGAGCATCTGTACTTTCCCTTTGCAGTGCTTCACTGGTATCTACCAGCTGGAAGTTCTGTTTTGTGAAGCTTTTGGGAATAAATCCATTTACCACTTAGGCAGAAGCACCATCCCTATAGGCGTCTGTTAATTAGCCAGCCAGCAGGTACATCTAAATGACACCTCAATGCTGGTGTTGGTTGTGGAGTATCGTGTCTGTCAGCATTTATATTTGGTGCTATGTGTGCCATAAATGAAACTTTAGCCGATGGCTTATCGAATGGACTCTGGCAGCAGCCTAGAAGGCGCTAATGTGGGGTCCTGTGTCGTGAAGCAGTCTTGACTAGTTCGGTCTAAATGGAGCTCACTGTGGCAACTTGTACTACACATCTAAACAGCTCCAGTACAGATTACATTCGGGATTATGGATCTGGGACAGGGATCATCTTCTGGCTAATCAAGAGCAGCCTCTGAGCTTCTCAGTGGTTTGTGGCATTAATCATGTGAATGAAAACAAATCTGCATTACAGTGGAGAAAACAACAAATCTACACAAATATCAGGAATATCAAGCTGTTATTCGCTGAATGAGCACTCGCATGATGACAGTGGGGCTTTTTTACAGACGAAAATACTTCACTGGCTACTTATTTACGTAGTGTGATCTCACATAGTGTGTACCTAATTTTAAAGCTCATTGGTGGTTAAATCTCTCTTGTTCAGCATTTAGCTAACTGATTCAGTTTTAGAGGAAGTGGCGATTGATTAATTTTTTTAAAGGTAAGGAAAGTAGCGTAAGAACGTCTTGTTTGATGTAATTGTTGGTCATAAGTAGGGCAAAATGAAATTAATTAATCAGTTTTTGTATCCAAGTCAATTTATAAAAGTGGAATATTGTAAGAGCTGCCTTTTATGTATAGGCTATTATATCAATTTTAGATGGGGAATATATAACATAGCAGAGCTGGTGAGCTACCTCTTATTGAGTTTGACCAATCAAAATCGCACTGAACCATATGGACAAATATGTATTTGCGATTTTTCTGATTAATCTTACAATTGGGATGTAAATTGAGACATTGCTTTAGTCTATAAAGACGATGTGTCCACCATTTCTGGTCTGAGACGGTTAACCTGCCAGACTGCCTGCCTGTTAATTAGGGTTATGTTCATGTACATAGCACATGAGGTTTTTGTGATGGGTCTTGATCATCTGTAGTTGGTTTATAAGCCCCATGCTGCTACTTCTACCTTTTGAGAAGGGAAGATGATGGTAATATAGCCTGGAGTAGTAATTTCAATAGTCTTTCAGGCCTAAATCAAAGGCAGCCATACAACTATGTGGTCTGACATCGCAGCCCCATCTAACTGAAGGAGGGGATTGCTCTTTTCTTATTAACCAAATATCACGCCTGCACTTCAGTTCTCAGAAAATAACTGCGATTTGAATCACAGTCACAAAACTGATCAGAAAAATCCCAATTAGATATTCTTCCCAAACCGTTCAGCCCCAGTCATGAATCATCCTTTAAAGTGCACTCACACAAGGATTAATCACAGCTTGAGTAACTCAACTTGAGTTGTCAAGTTGATATTCATGCTGTTTTGCACCCCTTGTCTTTTCACAGAGTGGTTCATAAGGCCCTTGGTTGGTGTGTTCTTCACCTCTGTGTGAAAGGTCTAAGGGCAAAATACAATATTAAAGCCCATTTAACGAATCTTAGTCCTCAGACTTCTAGCACTAATAAATAGAGGTTATTAATAATGGAAATAATGTCACCAGTGAGTGTATGAGAAATACATATACACATCAAATACCAAAAAAGAAACGTATGCACCATCAAATAGGGCAGATAAAAGAAGTATAAAATACAAAAACGCAGCCGGCAGGAGGTCACAGTGGAAAAGAGGAGTCTGCAACATCTGTAGATCCTACAGAGACTCCTGCTCGGACGTGTCGGCTTTCTCAGCAGGCTGTTTACCCAGCTGGGCCTTTTTGTTACATTGCTAAATGAGCTTTACAGAATTAAAGCTAAACGTGTTAAAACCTTTTGGTCAGGATGTGCGCCCGCAGCTGTTGGTCAGTTTACCCTCGTATGTCTCCCAGGCATCGGCTGGTTGCCTGGTGACTAAATAACCAGCTCAAATTACCAGGCTATAAAAGTGGCAGGTGGAGCAGGCCAAACAAAAGGTGAAACTGGTGCTCTGGGAATCAAGTTCACATGGAGATGTGACGTGCTGCTGTGCGGCACTATTTGTACCTTAAGGGTGCGTTTGTAGTGTGTGTGGGGCTGTTTCCACAGCATTAAAGATTTTGGTCATAAATGTAGTAGTAATAATAATAATAATAATTGTTATTTATTTATTTATTATGATTATAATAAAAAATATTAACAACAACAATAATAATAATAATAATTTTTATCATTGTTATTATTATTATTATAAAGATAATAATAAAAATATTAAATGATGATGATAATAATAATACTTTTTAGTTTGTGGTCATGCTTAAGTGGTACATGCAAGACATCTTAAGGCAAAGTTACACATTTACATTTCCGATTTAACACTGTTGTGATTTGCATGTAAAGACTACGTATAAAGGTGTTTGTTGTATTTGATAAAATGGTTTATTTATAACACTGATGCAGTCTGATGGAGTTGAAGCCATGCTTTAATGTGCATGCACACAAGGCCTAATCCCAAGGCAAAGTTGCCCCTAAAGTGTTTTACATATCGTCACTGTCCAAAGAAAACGATGCATCTCCATGTCTGTTGATTTTTACTTTTATGCATCATTTGAATAGAGCAATAAAATGACAATATGAAAGCTTGCCTGTAGTGAACACTGCTGTTGCATAGAGAGCATGTCTCTGCAGTGCTGCATTCTGCGTTAAACCACATGAATTACTTGTTTTCGTTTTGTTAACACAACATTTGAGTTGTGCAGGAATGTTGAGAAATCAGTGGAATTCCCCTTTTAAGCGCTCTACACGCTGCAAGAGTTAAAAGGAACATCTGGTAGGCTGTGTGACCTTTCATAACCTACCCCACATCACCACCAACTACAGCGCTGTTAACTCGGTTCATGCTCCTACAGATGACCGTAAAGAAAGTATAAATGATTGAAATGCAAGTGATCAGTGAGTAATATCATTCTTTATTCAGTCTTATCAGGTGCTTAGGCGACATTGTATCAGTGAGAATTTCCTGACCAGATGCCTCAGCACTGTCAGCTATTGACCTTCATTATTTACTGCATCATACAGAAAAGGCATGTGTGGATTCCAAGGTCTTACATGCCATATAAATATCGAGAGCTGTGATTAACCTAACCTAAGTCTCTGGCCTCTCAGTTTTGATCACAGTTGACCCCTGCAGTTCATTGTTAAGTCTTTTTAATAATATGACTGTGCACAAATAATATAAAAAGGCCAATATCCTTCATTTGTTTGCTGTATTTGTTTTCACTGATGTCCTCTTATGACATGTACAGTCATGAACGTAACCCTCACCATAATCAGAATTCAGTGGCCTGTTTTTGTTGCTGTACTTTATTTTAAAAAATGTATACAGTCTTATGTAACTGATGTTTGCCTTGTATTGGGCCTCATTGAAAAAGCAGTTCAGGCTAAGACTCCCGTAATGTCAGCATGAGTAGACGGGACTAACCTACTGTAGGCTGAGTAGGACGATATGTGTAACTGCGTTGATTTTGGTGACATCACAGGTTTCCGGGGGGGTGAGGATATGAGCGCATGATGAAATTCCATGTCATGTACGTACCTGCAGAAGCAGATGCGTAAACATTCCTTAATTGTAGGAGTTGGGGCAAAATCTAGATTAGTATCACACCAATAAAACTTTTGTGAACTACATGTTTTATTACTAAGTGGTAAAAATATTATGATTATGCTGCATTTATTGCCTACCCATGTTCTTCAGACATCTTCATCTGTAACCACTTTTCTTAGGATTATATGAATTGAAGTATATTATTATTATTATTATTATTATTATTATTATTATTATTATTATTATTATTATTATTATTATTTATATGCTGCACCAAACAATTAAACAATTTCTTGAATTTTTTACTATTTCCATGGAATGGGTGTTAATAATTCTAGGAGAAGTAATATGCAACAATATAAATGTTTTTGTTTATTTATCTGTTTTTGACAAGCACCTTATCACTGTTTACAAAATAGCATGTTTTGGAGTTGCTTTGTTTTCTGATTTGACTTTTGTTACTTCCCCCTGTTACCCAAGAGAGAAAATGACTGCAGGGTGTGAACAAATTAACATCCTGGGCCACTGACGACAGCGGTTCGTTTCTCCGCTGTGATCAGTACTCCTGTGGCTGCGCCTCTGAGCCCTCCAGTTTGGAGCTGTTGTGTTTTGGGCCGTGTGTGTGAGGTGCTGAGTTTGCCTAATTGCTGTTGTTTGTGCTTAGGGACTCTCAGAGAAAGTGCAGCAGGCCCCCTCAGGCCATCCCCAAAAAGCCGCTCGGGGAGGAGCTCTGACTAATTGAAACACACTCAGCTGAAGTCAGACTCAGCTGGCTCAGAGATCTTCTCTTAAAATAAAAAGTGGGAAAGCATAAGCAGCTAACCAGACATGAAAAATCCTCAGGACCCTACTGGTGTGTAGAGTACCTGTCCAGCAGCGTCTCACTAAGTGTCAGTTGACTATAACATGCTCATTCGTCTGGAAACGTTTTACAGCGATTGTACTTTGAAGGGATGCGTCTCTATAGAACATAGCTCCCTGTCCTGGCCATTTCTGCAGCATGTACAAATGTTCCTCTGACTCGGTGCTGAAATGCCATATGATGGACACAGAATAACCCACTGAATACAAATGCTTTTCCTCATTACAGGAGAGTGTTTGACTCGTTACAGAATGCCTGATTAACCAATATATACATATATATATGTTATTGTTGTCGTCTATGTTTTGAAAGCATCAGCTAAAATGTAGCTAAATGGCATAATATGTCTGCCTAGTTTAAAAGTATTACTAGTATTACAGTGCCTGATATTGATCCACCTATCAAAGAGTATTATTCCTATAACCGGTGATAGATTATTATATTACATGGGCGATGGATGGTATTTTTTAGGTTTAATATACATAACGTTTTAAAAATGTTTTTATTTTTAATAGATTGGAGCAAAAAGTGGGACCTGTAGTGCTACATGTCATAAATAATAGAATTAGACCAACAACTGAAATAAATAATGTTTTGCTAACTGCTGCACTAGATACTATTAAACAGGCCTAAATACGCTCACTTTGTAATGAAGTACGCAGTCTGTGTTCTTAAAGTGCTGGCGATTCCTAAGGTAGGCTCAGAAAAGTGTACTGTGACTATCATGATGGATCATAAGGACCCGGGTCAAATATTACATTCTCCTGTAGTCGTGGTTGAGATGCCCTGTATTGATTGGCATGACTAATTCTTGATAATCTGAAAAAAAAATCCCTGTTCTGTGTGTAATGTAACGTTGCTCATGTCAACAGATGTCAAGATACAGTGGCTTCCATATATTCATGTGATGCTCTGACAAAACCCCCATTCACAAAGCTATTAGTGCCTGACTGCATGTTTGGTTGATCAACATGGCGCCACATTCCTGAATGTGGTTGGCTTGTAAAGCATGAGTGTTTTGACTTGTAAAGTGAGAGTGTTTATGCCTGTGCGTTTATTGAGTCATTATCAGAGTC
The DNA here is from genome assembly GCA_024036415.1 of Prochilodus magdalenae. Taxonomy (NCBI): domain Eukaryota; kingdom Metazoa; phylum Chordata; class Actinopteri; order Characiformes; family Prochilodontidae; genus Prochilodus; species Prochilodus magdalenae. The sequence goes on along the minus strand of JAMWET010001379.1, from coordinate 717,491 downwards.
TTTCATTTGGTGTCCCAGTTTAGACGGTTGCAAAGTGCTCCACAACTCTTAGCTGAATGCACACCTTTTGATAGTGTTAAGACCTAATAATCGAGGCATGCTTAATCTGGTTACTGAGATTTGCCTGTAATCCCATTGTAGCCAGGTTGCGATTAATTAATCCAATCAAGCTGACACCCGCACAGCTTTGCCTGTATTGTGGTGTGCAGGCGTCTACTGTTTGCAATTCACTGCTTATATTATCTGCATGTTGCATAGTTTAAGTATTCCTTTGGTATTCCCCATTGGGGTTTCCCATGTGGTTACAAATACAGACGAAGATTCCCACTTTCTTTCATTTTCCTCTTCAATTCCTCTTCATTAATAACACAACGTTGTGTTTTTATTTATGGAATGTTTTCCTGCTGATATCTTTATTAACCTTTTTTTTTTTTTTTTGGTTATTAATGCCCTCATTATGGGAATTTAGGGGCAATACCAATATCCAACAACTAAATCCATCTAGAAAATAAATACAATTTCAGTTGCTTTAGCTCAGGGGCCCATAGTCACCTAAATCGTTTTTTTCACGGTGCTCTAAAGCCGAACAGCATCTTTTAAGCGGTTATCAGACGACATCACTGTACATTCCTAATTTTAGACAGTTTTGCTGAATGTGTTTAGGCCTGTGTTTCCACATGGGCAGGGACACAACAAAAGTTCTTTTGTCAAATTGATTATTTTCCACCATCTGACTGTGTGGGAGACTTGTGACACAGGTCAACTAGAGAACGCTTACAGAATCTACAAGTATCTGAGCTAAAGGCCTCTCCGTTCAGCCTTGCAGAAGGAGAGGGGAGGCGTCTGAGGAATGTTGATGTTTTGTCATTTTTCTGATTCCTTTTCTATCTGTTCTGTTATTTTGCTCAGGTGCTGGTGAATCTGGGAAGAGTACAATTGTCAAACAGATGAAGTAAGTCTGCAAACCATCTCCGGTTCAGCATTAACAGTCCAAAATCTACTTTTGTATGTGCTTCGTGTCAAGTGTAGTTTGCTCATTTCTTTCTTTTTTTTCTCTCCCCCCCTCAGAATTATTCATGAGGCAGGCTATTCGGAGGAGGAGTGCAAGCAGTACAAGGCCGTGGTATACAGTAACACCATCCAGTCCATCATTGCCATCATCAGGGCCATGGGCCGCCTGAAGATTGACTTCTCCGACCCTGCTCGTGCTGTAAGTGCTGCTGTTGGTGCTTATGAAGGGAGAGGGAACATTGTGTTCAACAGTAGCTGTTTTCCAGCTGTGTTCATCTCACCGCTTAGGTCTGAGCAGATATGACAAGCTGGTTTGATTGCCAAAAAAAAACCCAGAACATGAGCACTTGATGGAAAAATGTCCTCAGCAGAAATGGAGTGGCTGTCGTCAGTCCGGCTGATTGTGATTGGTGTTTGTGTGTGTGTGTGTCCGTATTGCAGGATGATGCCAGGCAGTTGTTTGTGTTGGCGGGCTCGGCTGAAGAGGGCTACATGACTGGAGAGCTGGCTGGGATCATCCAGCGCCTGTGGAAGGATGGAGGAGTGCAGGCCTGCTTCAGCCGTTCCAGGGAGTACCAGCTCAACGACTCTGCTTCATAGTGGGTGTCACTCTGTTTGTCTTTCTTGGTGTTATCTACATGGGGCCCCATTACTAGAAAAACTGAGGACTGTAGTCTAATGTGACATTTTAAATCTGTGCTTTCCAAATCTAACCTGGAGTGCACCCACGGTTCCCATTTACAGTATGAGGCATCCTCAACACCCCCGATCCAGCACACAAACTGTATTAATGAAGTGTATCCCAGGGCCGACGTTGATCACCACAGCTCTAAAGGCCTCACATCTACATTAAAAATACACTCAGTCACAATGAAAAACTATAGGCTGACACATTATGCACCTACATAAGTAACAAGACTAGAACAGATGCAGGTGCTAGTGAGAAACTGTAAACCTGTACAAACCAAATAAATATCTATCCATATTTTTGAATGGCTGTAGGTGTCAAAGTTTAGATGGAACCCAGTCTGAATCCCAGTAAACCTCTTTTAGCCGGGTGCTGGGCAATTCAAAAGTGAATGTGGTTAAACTGTACAGTAATAAAATGCTCCACTGACACGTTTGTAATTGTGACAACATTAAATTGACCAAGACAAGGTTTTCATGTGTCCGTCTATAGAAACACTTATTCTATTCACTCAAGTATATACAGTGTTAATCGACAGTGATGAAACTCTTCCGTGTACAGTGGCATTTAAGAAGCTTAGACTTTTGTGTGTGTCCTTTTGAGTGGCATTTGGACACCACTTCCACACAAACATTTACTAACATATTTGTTAATGAAATAACAGAAAAGTGCAGGTTAACATTTAAATGCCAATGCGTTTAACAGCGCTAAAAAGGCACCTGTATTCAGAACTACTTTATGGATTCAAGAATGTGACTTTTCCCCTCCACAGTATTCGCACTCTCACCAAGTAAGTGTGCTTTCTCAGGCACGTTTTGAGCTGTATGCATAAGGCAGGCATACCAATGTGAGTGGTGATACTGTTGTGTGGTGGTGAAGTCTGTTGTGCTTATGCGCTAAACAAGCACACTGTCTTAACCTCTTTGCTGGGTGTAGAAGAGTGTAGGCATGTGGTCCAGGTTTTGATTGCTTGTACTCAAGTCATCATAATTATTTTGACCCAGTCTAGTAAGACAGTGAGCAGTGAGTTCCTTTAAAGCGATGTTAAAAATACCAATTCTAATGATTATAAAATGCTAAATATATGTCTAAAATGCTAAATGCTCCAGGCTGATGATTGGTTTAACTCGATTGTCCTTGTTGGTTTGTAGGGTTAGTTAGGCAATTCTATTCCTATAATAAATAATTCCTTCACTTGTCTAATCGTTACGCTCCCTCCGCACGTCTCTCTTGTTACAGAGCCTAAAAGTTCATGGGCGGTGGTGTGTGTTGGGGGAGCGAGGAGGCTCAGGAGTTGAGATTGGCCTTAGTGATCTTAGTTTGGGCCTGCGACATCCTTTATTTTTTGTCATTTTGTTGTTTTACTCCAGCAGTAGCTTTTTCTGACCCTGCAGTCACCTGAACTTAAGTGTGGAGTTATTGATATTGCTTTTTTTTTCCCCTCCCTGGCTCCTCAGTGATCTCCATCCAGATTCAAATATACTTTATGCAAATTCTCAGAAATGCAAATGACATGGATGTGTGTTCTAAAGTATGATGTGACAAAACCTCACTTTTTGCATGTGATATGCAGGAACGCTGGGTAGTTTCTCTCTTTAGGACTTTCAGTTCCAGGATTATGTACTGAAGCATGTTTTCAAAATCATGTAATCAAACTGCGTGCGTGCGTGCGTGCGTGCGTGGGTGGTGGGTGTGTTTTTTTCAGTTTCTTTTTTTTAATTAATTAATACATTTTTTAAAACGACCTCCAAGAAAAAAAAAAGCAGATCCAAGAAATTACCAATATGAGCCTCATTACCGGAAATGTCTGGACTGTGTGAAGACTAAGCACCCATTAACATTTTACTCTTTTGAGATCTGTATCTTTTCGGCTCTTCTTGTTCTTAGCTACCTGAACGATCTGGACCGGATATCGAGCGCCGCTTATGTCCCCACTCAGCAGGATGTTCTAAGGACCAGGGTGAAGACCACCGGTATTGTGGAGACCCACTTCACCTTTAAGGATCTTCATTTCAAGTGAGCATCTCCATCACATTAATCCAGCCCCTATGACAGCTGGGGCATGTTTTCCAGCGACTCAGAAATCGGACGATGTATTAAAATGCTGTGGTGTCGTTTGCATGTTGTGTCTCAGGTTTGTGTGCCTGTTGCCTCTGAATGCTGATTGTATGTGCTAGAGAATGGGCTGTTTGTTTATGCTATGCGTTTGTTTTGGAATCTGTTCCTTGCCGCCAGGCATGTCCACGTCTGGTGTTAACTTCTCTTATGTCTGGACCTTAAAAACAGTATCTGCTTACACCCACAGGTTTACAATGCATAAAAAGGGCATGCTTATTTAATGTCTTTTGGGTTTTTATTAAGCACAGAACACATTGACTAAAGGTTGAAATAATTGTAGTCATAGTTCTGCTCAGCATTTTAAATTGTGACTATTTTAATGAGTTTTAATTAAAGATCTGCATGTAATCAATTTCTAATTGACCTTTAAACAGACAACATTGTTGATTTTAATTATATTTATGCGCCAAGGTATGTGGCAGACTTTGGTTCAATTAGTGTTGTGTTTAAACACGACCTCCAGATACAAGTGTTGTAATTCATCTTTAGCCACTGGACATCTCGTCAAACTTGTACCTATGGTAGTGCAATATATCGCCTCACAGAATCCCAAGTTATCGATATGTAACCTTTTGTATCATGATATGTATCAGCACGTCCTACTAGATGTGCTTGCTTTGTAATAAACACCACTGACCGACCACATGTTCTAAGTACTAACATTATCCACAATGTGCTCGAATAATGCATAATGCAGTGTAACTTATTACAATAGCGATACACATCATATTGCCCTCCCCCTATTTAAAACCATCTTGGCGTCGTAACACTCTCTTGATTTAATGACTTGTAGCTAAGCTATGGTCTAGTTGGTTAACGCCTGCACAGTGCTGTATTAGACCAAACAATCTGTGTAGTCATGTTGACGCTGATTTATAAAATTCCAGATGACGTGTCTTTTATCATGATGTACATCCAGCAACCTCATACCTTGGCCTCGCAGCCTGTGCTTGTTGTGGAATCCCCAATCAAAATCACTTCCTGTGGTATTTCTAGGAAGTCGCTGTCCTTTCTGAGATTTCCATTACTTTGTTTATAGCAATATTGTGTGTTGATGTAAAAGCTGCCAGGGTGAAAGTGCTTGCTAATGACTGTCTCATTGCAGGATGTTTGACGTGGGTGGCCAGAGATCAGAGAGGAAGAAATGGATCCACTGTTTCGAGGGGGTGACAGCCATCATCTTCTGCGTGTCTCTGAGTGACTATGACCTGGTCCTGGCTGAAGATGAGGAAATGGTGCGTCACAAAAACTTGTGCCTAGTTCCCCTCACCCACATCACGCTCTACCTGCTGACTCCATCACACCACAGGACAGAAGCATTTACTTTCAGTTGCTATACTGATTTCTTTTTTTTTTTTCCTTTTTAGAACCGCATGCATGAGAGCATGAAGCTCTTTGACAGCATCTGCAACAATAAATGGTTCACTGAGACCTCCATCATCCTCTTCCTGAATAAGAAAGATCTGTTTGAGGAAAAGATCAAAAGAAGCCCTCTCACCATCTGCTTTCCAGAATACGCTGGTATGTTCACCATCAGTGTTTAAAATGCTGTTTCTGTATTTAGTGAATGTTTGTTTGAATGTGAGAAATGCATCTTGATATTTGGGGGTGGTCCTATGTTGATTGACTGCTCGCTTCCCCATAACAGCAAAATATTTGATGAAACTGAAAATGTTTTTCTAGTTAACTGAGATCTTGCACGTCTCTTTTGTTTTTTCTTTTTGAGTTTGGGGAATGACTAACAGTTCAGTTTTTACTCTAGTCTCTTTGGGGAAATTTGGAAAAGTTCCGATTTACAAATGTACTACAGCATATTGAATGCTTTTTAGAGGCATCCCGGACATAGTTACAGTTAGCAGACTATGTAGGACCTACTGGGTGATCTAATATGAAGCGCCACCCTGAGCGGATCTGTGTGGCAGCTCTGGTTGGTTAAGAAAGACAGAAGATCTCTGAGGGTGGAAGAAGCAGCTAAACAATGACAGTTTAACATCGTAATGTTTCAGGGTTCCTCAAAATCTAGATTTTGTGACTGGGGGGGTCAATTAATTAGATGCTCCAGGGCCCCAAAGGACAACTTGTTTTTCGCACCTTGGGAAAACAACCCCACAGAATAGACGGAGAACAATCAACCATAACGCCACCAGTCAATGTCATTGAAAATCGATTAGACTTGACAGTGATTGATTGGCGTTTTGCATATTGCATAACATGATGGCAGAGCCTGATGGATGCAGTCAGTCATTCATTTGCGCCATCATCCTCTGATCACGCCACTGGCCATCGCCGATTGACGATACTGTGATTGGGGGTGGGGTAGGCCACTTCTTGCTCTAGGTTTAGTAAGGAGACTTCTTTAAATATAAAAAAAAAAAATCTAAAATTATTTTGTGATTAAGCGTCTAAGGCAACATGTCTTCTTTTCTTGTGTCAAGGTTCCAACACGTACGAGGAGGCGGCTGCCTACATCCAGTGTCAGTTTGAGGACCTGAATAAGAGGAAGGACACCAAGGAGATCTACACCCACTTCACTTGCGCCACAGACACCAAGAATGTGCAGTTTGTCTTTGATGCCGTCACCGATGTCATCATCAAGAACAACCTGAAAGATTGTGGTCTGTTCTAGAGCGTGGCGTTACACGGTGAGTTAACAACAACCGGTGAGTTAGTGTTGGGTTTATCTTAAAGATCAACAATCCTCAGAGTAAGGCATGCATGTCTAAATATAGAAGCTCTATTTTGGTGCCACTATCAGCCATCAGTTTTTACAGAGGACATATTTTTACCCGTTTTCCCTTCTGTGTGTTTCTCATTCATTCAGCAAGATGAGAGGGACGACATGGCACCCTTGGGAGAGGCAGGGCTGGAGCGAGGTCAACCATGAACACGATGCGTTACGTAACATTTTATTTATGTTCTCTGAACATTTTTAAACAATGTTTTAGGAAAAGAAACCTTTTGTGTAAAATATTTGTACAACTGTAATTGTTGCTGGAATTTTTCACTGTTTTTTGAAATAATTTGCAGGTCCTTTTTTTGAAGGGTATTTTTTCACTCTTGAGGTTTTTGGGAACATCTTTCTTTTATTTCCTCCCCCCCACCCCATCCCTCTGTCTCTCTTTCTACTTTAGATATGAAGGTACATGTGCCTTGCATGTTTGCAGTTAAAGTTGCTGTGCTTGAGTTTGTCATCTAAGTTGTTCAAACGTAGCTATAGTCGTCAACGTGTAATTACTTGCCTAGCCTGGCCGCGTTTTTGTAGGTTGACCTAGATCTCGAAAGAGCCTTTTTTTTTTTTTTCTTCTTCTTCTTCTTTTTTTTCTTCCTTTTTTTTTTTTTGTTAGACCAAATTCAAATTGCTTACAGAAAATTCCAAAGTATATGTGTGAAGCCTGGCTGATTAGAATAGGTTAGAGAGATTCCGCCGTGTGCAGCCCTATCAGCCGGACGGGCTCTTCCAGAGCAGCTCTCGTTACACTGAATTTGCATGCGTCATGTGAAATTCGCCTGTAGTTGGTATGGTGACCAATGACTAAGAGATACTCATAATGAAAATGTTGGAGTTGGAATGAAGTGGAAGGAGAATAGTTTCACTTTGGACGGTTGGCACAGTTTCACTGAGGAACTAAAAAAAACAAGGACAATTCTGTAGGGAGCTGTAGAAATGGGCATTTATTGATCAAAGGGAGTAGGTTTTTATCCCCCCGCCCCCCACCCACCCCCTTTTTTTTTTGTTTTGTTTTTTTTAAAAGGGACCAAATGGTTTTACTCTATTCCATCATTTCTGTAGCAAACAAGCACCCATATCAGACCTTTGAACTGCCTGTATATGATAAATTTGGTAGAAAACATGAATGATGTGATATGCCAGACATTCTCACAGTTATTTATGACAAACTTTTAATGGTTTTATGCATTATGTCCCTCACTCTGTTCTCATTGGTTGGGAACAAACATTGACTAATATCCACTATTTTGCTAATAAAACGTGCTGTGATTAAATCATGGCATCTTGAAATAGAAGTTGGAGTGTTGGTGTTTTTCTGTGTTTGTCTGTGTGCGATTTCTTCAGTTTTCTAAGAGGCCTGCAGGGTGAAAGGCTGTTGGCTGGTCAGTGTGTGCGGCTACACCCACATGATGGCGGTTTTACATGCCTGCATTCTTTAGGGAGCCGTTAGCCCTCTGTTGTGTTTCCTTATCAGATTAACAAATGACTGGAGAGCTTTAAAGGGGAGCTCCACTCAGACGTAAACAAAGTAGTGTCATGTAAAATGCCCCATTAAAGAGAAACTTGGCATGTCCGAGTTGCTCACCGTGGTGGTGATGGGAACCAGACATCTGAAGTGCATGAAACGGCTACAAGATGCATTGCTTGATTGCTGAGAAATTTTTGGCACAAAACACATTTATGGCAGAGAGGCATATGTTTATTAAAATCTCTTAGGCATGTATAAGTTCACTGGTGTTTTTAGACAGCAGATGAAATATCTCTATCTGCCTTGTAGACATGGGTTCAGGGTTAAATCCCTAAATATTAAACTTATCAAATCACTCTGACTCTGTTTGCAACTTAACCACGGTGTTGAGGTGTGCTGTACTTCCCCTTTAAACCGTGCTCATGCTTCCAGTCGGTACTTTTAAACTTGGGCTGTCATGTTGGTGTTTTCCTTTTTAATCAGCTACATAGAACTCTTATAGCCTCAAGTTTGTAGATCTGAAAGCTCTAAAGGTTCTTTAGTTCTGGTAACCTCTGGTTGTTCCTTCTTCAGTGCCACTGTCTGACCAACTCTTGGGCCACACTGCCCTCTGCTGGTGGACCTAGCTATTAAAGTGTGTGACTGTGATGTCTTCATTCTGCGAGTGGCAGTAAACTGGAATGCTTTAAGGAAACGTCTTTATTAAGGTAATTATCCCAAGAAAAACAAGTTTTACCAGCAGCTAATGATCATGTACTTGTGCACTGCGCTCTGGTGATGCTATGAATACCGAGGCACTAGGACGTCATTTATACTGGGGTTCTAAAGGCTTGTTAATCAGTGTAAATAAACAACACTTTTAGTAGAAACACATTTAAATCCTTAATTCTGCTCAAATGGGCCGGGCAAACAGTGAAACCGTAACACGCTCAACTACTCGGATGATTCTAAAAGCAAATTACAGGATGATTATTCATATTCTGCAGCAAGAAAGACCAAAACCACACAGAAATGCCCTTCAGCCAGCTATTGGTAAATATTAATAATGCCGTATTGTTCATTAAATGATGCTGATTATTGTTATATGTTAATCTCCACATCCGCTCTTACTTTATTTAAATAGTACACTGTAGATCAACATACAGATGTCCTAACTGAATAAATTGTCCAACCTAGCTTTTGGCTTACAGTTAGTGGCATACCTCTCTAAAAGATGGTTCTGTAGCAAGGAAAGGGAAATGGTTCTGTATAAGAACATGAACTCTGATATTTATAGCTCCAGTTTCTGGATTGTTACAGTGTCAAGCAAAGGTAGCAGAAACCATTTTGATGTGTGTATGTATGTGTGTTTAAAAAAAAAAAAAAAAATATATGCACAACATGCAATGTAAATTAAGTATCTACAAAGAGCTGTGTGTATGAGTGTACAGTCTTGGCAGTAATAGATTAAATGCAGCAGTAAACGGGTAAAATCAAATTCTTTCTTTTTCAGGATTACAGTAATACAATTTACACACAAACTGCGTTACAGCTGTTTCACTACAACTGTTGACAGTTCTGCATGATTTTAGGGTAAATATAAATGAAGAACAGTGGAAAATGAGTGTTAGGAGTGTTAAATTCCAAGGTATATGTGTGAGGTTTATTTCCTGTGAGTTTTTGTGTGTGTGTGTGTGTGTGTGTGTGTGTGTGTGTATTAGCGAGCAAGTCAGCATTTATATATGTGATTTTTATGTATTGAAAAGCTATTTCTGTTATGTAAAGATATGATATGAGGAAAGCTGTGGTCTCTCTCCCCTCACTCCTCATTTCTTGTTACCAGCTCAACAGAGAGTCATGACCAATGTTCAAGTCAGTATTTCCAGTCCACCTCTGAAATGGCCCCGAGTGGGGTTCCTCCCACGACGCTTCTACCCTGTAAACCGCACCACAGCACACTGCAGTGTTTCTCTCCGCTCAGTCGCCCATGTAGGTCCTCAGCACCGAGTTCATGTAGCGGCGACTCTATTTTGAGGAAGGATTGGGATTTGAAGTCGAGTGATTAGACTAATCTCTCAGGCCTCCCAGGCAGATCAAACAGATGCTTAATAGAGCCTGTTCAGAAGAAAAGGTACCAGGAAGGAGATGGTATGTCTGATCAAAAGCCTAGCTACTGTCCCAAACCAGCCAAATCGTGTCAAACACGGACGTACAGTAGCCCCCACCAGACTGATCAGTCATGTGATCTGTTATACTGTAGTGTTGCGAGGGATTTGTGGGACAGAGGTGGGGAACCTCACAGAACTGTACCCTATGTTTCACCTTGCATCATTCTTTATTTCAACAGCTCCACTGACCATATACGAGCACTTTGTAGTTCTACAGTTACAGACTGTAGCCCGTCTGTTTCACTGTGTACGTTATTACCCTGTTCTTCAATGGTCAGGACCCCTACAGGACCACCACAGAGCAGGTATTATGTGGGTGGTGGATCATTCTCAGCACTGCAGTGACACTGATGGTGTGTTAGCTTTTACAAATAGATCAGACGCATGTGTGCTCCTGGAGATAGATAGATAGATAGATAGATATTAGTCATGTTCTTCATTATAACTCCTAGGATATTATTAGGTAAATAAAAGACACTGAGATATAAATGCTACTTCAGTTCCTTATTCTGAATCCTGGAGAACAGTTATAACTCAGACTATAGCCTTTATCCAAACTGTAACCCATTCATTCATTCATTCATCCAACCATTAATTTAAGTCATTAAGGTCCAGTGAGTATGAATGGAGAAGCACGCAGACACTGGTCCCAGTACTCTCTTAATTAGGCGTAGTGACCAATCCTGGTCCTGAGGATCTGTTTCTTTGTATACTTCGCTATCCTGTCTTTTAATGGTCAGGACCCCCAAAAGACCACCGAGCAGCTATATTAGATAGATAAGTATATCTCAAATAGCTAGGTTATAATAGGCAAACAAAACACCACCTGAACCTGGTAAATACCACTTCAGACCTTCATTCTGTGAGTCAGGTAAACGGTTCTAACTGAGGTTAAAGCCTTTATCCAAACTAACCCGATCATTAGTTTGTTCGTTCATTCATTTATTCATTCAACCATTAACTTTGAGTCAGTAAGGTCAGGTTCTTATTCACAGTGGTGCCGATGCCAGAGGGCTTTTGTGGGCAAGGTGGAACTATGTATTGATATGCTGATGAAGTAATGAAGATGTGCCAACATGGCGGAAACAAGCCATACCCGGCCACATGTGAAGTGTTAGTTTCCCTGAACATGCCTTTGACTCCTAATAGCATTACGCATAACACAGCAGCAGAACGTTACCGTCTATGAGTAGAACCCTGGAGGTGAATATGAGTGGAGAAGTTAGCAGACACTGGTCCCAGTACACTCTTAGTTAGGACTGGAATTACAATAGAACCCCTACAATGGTTCTTCATTCACAAAACCCCTTTTCAAAGAACCATCAGAAAGCAAAAGTGGCCCAGTGTCTAATACCGGTCCTGAGGATCTACAATCCTGAAGAGCTCACACCTGATCCAATCACTGAAGGCCTACAGGGCCGAATGGACATTAGAGCCAGGTGTGTTGGATCAGCAGGGTGGACCTCCAGCACCTTTGTTTTTAAGGAGGCTACTTTGGCATCTGCCTGGTTCTACTGTACAGGAAGTGCAACAGGCTGATCCCACATGGTGAGCACAAACTGGGAGTATATGGGGAATATCACCTTGTGGGAAAGCTGTACTGCTGGCAGGGCACAGCTTTGGTAATGGTCCAGTTAGTGTGTTGCCATCAGTTTAGCTAATAACTGGGTAATCACATAATTACTACGTATAACGTAAGCGATGTTTTCTGTATATGCGTTACACCGTGTCCCACGGAAACCTTCATTAAGCTATTTATACCTGTTTCCGTGAAATCCTGATCCCAGTACCGGGTTCCCCAGGCATGTCTGGGGTATGAATCCATTGAAACCGGACACCTGAGATGTTAAGAGGACAGGTTTATAGTAGAAGCAAAGGAAGACAGCGGTCCTGGAAGTGGTGAACTGTTCTAGGCTCCTTTCCCTTAATTTACAATATTGTGCAATTCAGAGACCACACTTCATTCCTTCAATTTATTCATTATTCATATTACTCATCATTACTTATTCATTTTCAGGAGATGTATATCTGGGAAGATTAGCACTTACATAAGGAAGTAGAAAGTCAAAGGGAAATAAGGAGAAGATGGGACTCCTGTCTGTCTGAGGAGTATGGCTTTATGAACTGATTAGTGTTAATGTGGAATTCGGATTGCGAAGGTCATGTTGGGGTCGTGGAATCTCCTGGAATACAACAAGTTCCTGGAGAAATACAATGCATCTCTGAAAGCATCCAGTTGCCCTACAGGACAACACTGCCAATTTACTGGAACTCGCTGGTGTGGCAGTCCAATGCCAAGCATCAGCTGGAGGGGTATAAATCTGCCCAGCATTGGGCTGTGGAGTAGTGGAACTCTGTTTTCTAGAGTGATGAAGCTCAGTGTCATTGCTGGAGTGGGAATAGTCCACCAAAAATGTCCAGCCAACAGTGTCCTGAGGGCAACGTCCTGTGACAACCAATGAAGGACTAAAGGGTGACCAACACTGCACTGTGCAGCAGCAGATGTGCTATTGTCTCTGACTGTCCATTTACACGGTGGACCAGCAAGGTAGGAGTGTCTAATGGAGAGGACAGTGAGTGGACACAGTGTCTAAACACTCCAGCAGCACTGCTGTGTCTGATCCACTCACACCAGCACCACGTCAGTGTCACGTCAGTGCTGAGAATGATCCAGCACCCACATAATGCCTGCTCTGTGGTGGTCCGCATATAAAGTATCTACACCGCGTATAAAGCACTACAGAGTGCTCCTTTGTGGCAAATGGAGTTGATACAATCTACAACGAGTGTAGAAACACAGAGGTGTTGTTAATTTAGTACTTGGTGAGTGTAAATCTATAAATAGCCAAAAGTAGACCTGGATGGCGATGAGGATTTAAGGCCACAACAACGTCGGTGTAATTGTGTTTAGGCCTACAGTAACCGGACCTAGCGCCCAATCCCGGTAATCCTAATCCAGACAATTCCAGATTAAAGCTGTATCCACTCTAGTAAGGCACATTACCCTCTAATCTGCATATTATCTGCCAAATCTAATTAAAGTCTAACCACAACCTCTAGTTGTGGGCCACATCAGATTTACCAACAGGTAATAAAACATAAACAGTGATTATCCAATATGTGGCCACATACAAACAGAGACCCGTGTCTACACATGTTTAAGCCTTCAGTGGAATACGATAAAGATTAATCCAAAGGTCAAAAAACTGGGTCAGGATTACGACTCGGAGAGGTCTGGGTTTCTCCTTTCACAGGTTTCCACCAGCACTCAGAAGTCTCTTTAATATTGAATGAAATACATTCGTACTATCTCTTGTCACCCTTGTATGGATATTAAAAAGTAATGACAACAAAGGAATCTTTGAATCTCGTTGCTTCAGATAAACGTCAGGGCCAAAGTTTAAAGAGAACCCTCAGAGGACCCAGTATGGTGTGGATGCCAAGATTTAAATATACTGCAGAAATACTGTGGCTGGGTCTCAGTTTTGTACTACACACTAATACTACACCGTATTAGGCCTGTAACAAATGGCTGTTTGGATTAACAGTTGATTAGCTGAATAATCGATTACTCGGATTAGGAATCCAACTCCATTAACCATTCAAGAGACCTCACAATATGAAGGACAGCTTTTCACAAGCCCACTGAGGTGAATCTTCTCCATTCAGTGAGTCGCTGTGGTTCTTCATAACATGGAAGATGTTGCCTACCTTATGGCAATGGTGAAGAGACGAGCTGTACCTCAAGCCCTTCGTGCTTCAAGTACAGCTCGTTCTCTAAAAACCAAAGTAACAAAATGAAACAGAAAGAAAAACAAACAAATAAAGACTCTCCACCATCCTGGCTCCCAGGACACATGGAATGAACAAGCGTAAGCTCAGACTCCTTCTCTGTCCCTCGGCGTCGTCAGATGGTGGATGATGAACTCCTCACTAAGGCATTCAGGTCAACAGCGGGAGATCTCATTGCAGACTGAAGACTAGCTCCTCCATTGCGTAGTTGCAGCTTAATGTGAGTGACTCTATTAGAGGTGTAAGTTGGTGTTATTGTGTTGCTATTGTGCTTTATTATGACGACTTTTGACTCCTCTATTAGGAATGAGGCTATCTGGGCTGGGGGTTGCTAGGTAATTGGTTTTATACTTTGCTCTATGTCTGTTGTATTAATTTTTCTAGGTGTACCGGGAGCACTGGCGGCCTCGGAAACTGCTTCGGGTGCGTGGTCTGAGCTCATGGTGAGTTTTAGGCTCTAACCTCTTCTTGTACTAGGCGTTAGAAATTTATGCCAGACTAGAACACTAGGCAGACGTATTTTATAGATCGCATCGTTGATAAGAGCATCTGCTAAATGCCTTAAATGTAAATGTAAATGTAAGTCATGTGGCTGCTCCCATGCCAGGCAGGGAAGGTCGGGCTGTTTACAAAAAAGTAGCAACGCTGTGACAAGCTATTTTTTGCTGGAGTTAAACACTTAGTTGGCCCAATTAATATTCGTATTTTTGAAGTCATCATAAGTCGAGTGTATTCGTTAAAACGCCTTCACACGTGTGATCACTAACTAAGCAACCTTTAAATTAGTTGCCAACTAAGTCAATTTTAGTTGACTAAGTCGATTAATCGTCACAGCCTTACACTGTGTATACTGTGTGCTAATCCTAATAGTGTGAGTTCCGCAGACTAGTCCACAAAATATATACCTATAGCATCATTTCTTACTAATAAGAAGTGACTAACTGTTGCTGAAGACTCCAAAGGATATACAATTAAATGCATTATTAGATCGAATGTGTGATTTGATCCTTTTGCTAGCAGATCTATCACATTTATGTCTCCATTTTCCGGGAGTCGCTGTGATTGCGCGAAACAGGGCTCTTGATATCTGGGTCTTAACATTTTCCAGACGTGATAAGATCTTCCGTTTCCTGCTGGACTGTGGGACAATAGTATCCGTCTTTACTATGTTTTGGTATGCATTGCTGATTTTGGAGTATACTCAACTTTGACCCTTGTAACTATACTTCATACTATATCCTCAAAAACTAGTCAGTACTAAGTGCACATTTGGGACACATCCATTGCCTTATTATCCATAGGCCTGACTCCACTTCAACATATGACATCATCACTGTGCGACAGTGGTGGGGCTGCGAGTAGAGGAATTTTGCACATTAGACATGTGTGTTACATTACACAAACATTTTCGGTTGTTTTATGTGTCATATTTTAATAGTACTGTACGTGTACACTATTTAACATAGTCAGGGTTCCCCGAAGTCAGTTTGCTTTTCACCGGCTTTATGCTCGAATTGTCCCGGTCCACCTTAAATGGTGCAGCAGTTACATTCTGGCGCCTCATGTAACTGCTGCACCATTTAAGGTGGAACGGGACAACAAAGCTGGCGAAAGCTAAGCCAAGTTCAGCCTCGCGAAACTTTAAAACATCCACATCGTGGTCAGAGAGAGCCCATACGAGTCCTTCTTAACCATTCACCGGACTGGGCATCTCACGTGTCCCTCAAAGTCCGAACCGAACCGTCTGGACCATGTTTCCCTCCCCCTTTTGCTTCATTCCTCCCTTTCGCACACATCACATCCGGGTCACTCGCCAGTCATTTCGTGTGTGTATGTGTATGTGTGTATGTGTGTCTGTCTGGTCCTCCGCACCCGTTTTCCGCCAAGCCCCGCCCCTCTGCGCCAGGATTGGCTAGTAGTTCACAGCAGCGAGCAGACGGATTAATAGCCTTATGGAGGTTTAGGCAATTAAAGGGGAAGTCCACCAGTTGTTTAAAATTCTACATGTACATGTAGGGCCAGGCAAAATAGACCAAAAATAAACGTATAATAATAATAATAATAATTATTATTATTATTATTATTATAAAATAATTTTCTTCTTCACATAATTTCATGACTACTTCATTACCATCAACATTACATATAACCACTCAGGAAGCACATAGAAGGTCACTGTTGGTTTTGGGTGGTAAATAAAATATGGGAATTGTACAAATTGGGATCCCCCTATCACCCCGATCCCCACCATTGTGAAGAAGTCAGAGCCTGTAGGTAAATTAACAGCACATTAAAGCACTCAGAATCAATCTTCTTACATCTCAATGACTTTGGTGTTGGTGGAGTTCCCCTTTAACACTGCTACCATAACATTGGCTGACAGATTATTTGAAAACAGGGACCATCAGGACAATTAAATGTTAAACTTTAATTAGATTTGGCAGATAATATGCAGATTAGTGGGAGTGCCTTACTAGGGTGGATGCTACTATAATCTGGAATTGTCTGGATTAGGATTACCAGGATTACCAGGTCCTGCAGTTTACAGTTACAGGAGGCCTGAATGCAAGTATGCGGACAACCTTCCCTGGTATCTGATTGGTGGATTGTTTGTGAGCGTGGCCCATTAACCAACCAGAGCGCAGGATGCACAACACTACCAGCAAATCCTACCATATGTATTGGGATACTACAGCCAATCCTAGCACAGTATACGCGATCCTATTAGCCAATCCAAACCCAGGTCTGCCGGTAATGGCCAATCCGGGTGCAGAAGGCGGGGCTGGTCGGAATACGGGTGTAGAAAAAAAAAGCCCAAACGCGCTGCGCAGCGCTGCAGTTTACGGTGAACCGTGCTGCTGCAGCTGCATGCACTACGATTCTGGCGTTAGGAGCGAGCAGCACTGGCGTGAAGAGCGAGCGGCAGCACGCAGGCAGGCAGGTATGAAGGGCCACCCGGCACGCACACGTTGGTAGGCTAAGTCCGGTCAGTCAGCGATGTCCAAGAGCCTGAAGAAGAAGAACCACTGGACGAACAAAGTCCACGAAGCGGTGCTCACCAGGAACAAGGAGGGCGAGCTGGGGTTCGATCTGAAAGGCGGCGCCGAGAACGGCAACTTCCCCTATTTTGGGGAGGTGAGGCAGGGCAAGGTGGCCATCCAGAGCGGCAAGCTGGCCCAGGACGAGCTGCTTCTGGAGGTCAACGACACGCCGGTGGCGGGGCTCACCACGAGGGACGTGCTGGCCGTCATTAAGCACTGCAAGGACCCGTTCAGGCTCAAGTGTGTGAAGCAAGGTGAGGCAGCGCCGGGCTAACGGTTTACGGCGTAAACATCAGGGCTTGCGCGCGTGCGCGTGCATTCCCGTGCTGTGTGCGCGCATGGCTGTCTCGGCTGTGGATGGTGCTCCGGTGTGATTAGGCCACATTATGTACCATGTTTACGCGCAGGAATCACTGTGCGTTATCTCGGTTCAGTAGGTGGAGCTGCTGGTGCCAGTCTCAGACCATCGGGCTGCCTCCATTGGTCATTTTCGTTTGTGTCAGCATCAGTCCAGATCGCTCTTATCTAACATCCTTAATGAATTTTACAGCCCAGGTTCTCCGCCTCTCTCTCTCTCTCTGTCTCTCTCCTTCTCTCTCCCTCTCTCACATACATACTCTCTCCATCTGGGCTGTGTGTTGTGCAGTCTGTAGTCTGGTTCGTGCTTCTGAGCTTGCCTTTGGCTCTAAGGAGCACAAAGCTGAGTGAGGAGCAGTGATCTGTGTGTGAACATGAGAGAGGGGTGGTCTCACCACTCCCACATTCACACCTGGAGCCCCACACACAGATGTAGAGTGAGCGGCCAGGACGGATACTAAATCTAATATCTCGGTGTTTGCTGCGTCCGCTCTTTGCCTTTATTACCGCCTCCATCCTTTCCAGGAGGCTCGCCTTCAGCTGGAGCCTTCAGGGAAATATTTCCAGGCCTTCAAAGTTTTTAGGGCTTAGAAGTTTTTGGCTTCTCACGATCTGAGCAATCCCAAACACATCCAGTGATGCTGAGATGTGGACTCTGGGGTATACTGTTCTGAGAGCACCAGCAGCTTTCTCAGTATCAGCGTCTGGACACATGGTACATTAGCATGCTGGAAGCAGCCGTAAGATGGTGGATTACTTGTGGCTATCAAGGGATGCACACGATCATCAAGCGTACTCTGATTGGCTGTGGCCTGGGTGTGATGCTGTGTTGGCATTAGGGAGGTCAGGAGCATGTTCCTCACTAACTTGTACCTCGAAGGCAGGTTGCATGCTGGGTGTGCACTCCAAACTCTGACCCGACCATCTGATCTGTCAGAACCGGCGACTGTATGTCTTCACCACTCCAGTCTGGGTGAGCCTGTGTTGGCTGTAGCCTCAAATTCCTGTGCTCTTCTGCTGTTGTTGCCCACACAGCCCTGGGTTTGATGTGTTGTGCTTTACTGAACACCGTTGTTGGAGTTACTGTGGACTTCCCGTCGGCTCGAAGTTGTCCAGCCTTTCATTAAACAAATGGCTTCACCCAGAAGGAGGTGTGGGATCACAGTGCTATTGGGAAGGAAGATAAAAGTCACCAGGAACAATAAACGATGATACATGTAGACTGATATGGGGAATATTTATTAAGCTACATCTACAGAAGTAGTGTCTCTCAAGGACGTCTCTGCGTTGAGTTGTAGAGGTTCCTAATGCTGTCCTGTGATAATGCATCCCATGCAGCTTAAATATCCTCACACAGTTGCTGCAGAGTTCGTGGTAGGGGTGGAGGTGGAGTGAGTCCAGGTCTTCTGGACGTGTGACATGTGACAGTAAACCCTTCATCGTTTTCGTCTTCTCCATCAAGACAGAAGCGAGCCTCATCACTGAGGATGACCTGCCGCCATTCTGAGTCTGTCGTTCTGATGACAGTCTGGCACGACACCGTTTCAGTCTTTGCTGACACTGATGTGGTGTTAAGGACAGTCGTCATAACGTTGGGCAGCCATCAGCCAATGGTGCTGGCACTACTTGGGCTGGAGGTTAGGGAACCAGCCTTGTGACCGGAGGGTCGCCGGTTCGATTCCCTGAGCCTACAGTAACGACTGAGGCGCCCTTGAGCAAGGCACCTTACCCCCAACTGCTCCCCGGGCGCCGTGGATAGGGCTGCCCACCTCTCCGGGTAAGTGTGCTCACTGCCCCCTAGTGTGTGTGTTCACTAGTGAGTGTGTTTGTGGGTGTTTCACTTCACGGATGGGTTAAATGCGGAGACTAAATTTCCCACTGTGGGATTAAAATCTAACAGGGTGACTCATGGAGGGCATCACTGCCCTTGGCTGTTGTGTCAGTCAGGTGCAGTGATCAGGCCTGTGTCACATGCACGGCTGAGTGTGATACTTGAGTCATTTGCACGTCTCACGATGTCAAACCTACCCACCAAGTTGCATTCCTGGTGGTTGATTCCTTCTGGGTGCGGCTATTTATATAACTCAAGCACATCTTTCATTCCCGGTTACGCTCTTATAACCGCAGCCTTGTTGCTGAATGTTTATCGTATTCCGTCAGGAGAATGGGGTCAGTGCCGCCCTCTATTGGTCTGATTAACCGATTTTCTGACTGTGCTGGTGAACCACTGTTAATACGACAGGGCTTACAGTCATACATACAAGCAAAATAGGCACACAAGGCGTAGGCATGTACCCTGTTGTGTGTAAACTCCTGCTATGCGTAGAAGGGAAGAAGGAAGCCGTGGAGTTCAGGGGTGCCAACTGAACACGCGGTAGACTGGCAGTGTGAAAGCCCTGTTAAGTGGGCTGAATATAGGCATTCCTAACACATCCTAACCAGCGTTCAGACTTTGATGTAATGGGGACAGTCTGCTGTGTGTTTGGTACGCATGTGTTGTTGGCATTTTACCAAGACTCACTCTTGTGACTGGGCGGCTATAGACAGCTACATGGCACAGTTGTCATAATGACCCAGTTCTGACGGGAGCTGTTTCAATGTTCTTGAATGTACTTAACTAGAACGGTCTCAGTCTCCGGTTATCATCACTCCGTGTGGTTCATCCCATCATCCATGAGACAGAAGATATTCCCTAGCCCATTTGTATAACCCCACACTGTGTAGAATGCAATGCTGTGCAAATCGTTTATATGGAAGTTATTGTTTATCTTTTTTATTATTTTTGGTTTTTAATGTATGTATGTCTATTTTGAATGTCGGTGATGTCAGCAACACTCTTCAAAAACATTGGAGCAGGTTCCTGCTTATGGTGGCACAGTGGGTCGTGCTGTTGCGGGTAGAGCTTCACTTGTTGCCTTACAGCAGTAGGGGGCTGGGTTCGGTCCCCAGCTGGGGCATCCCGGGTTCTTTCTATGTGAAATTTGCATGTTCTCCCAATGTATGGGTTGGCACCTGTCTCCCTGCATGCAGGCCTGCTCCGGTTTCCTCCCACAGTCCAAAGACATGCAGTCATGTGAACTGGAGATGCTAAATTGCCCACTAGGTGTGAATGTGTGTGTGTGTCTGCCCTGCAATGGATTGGCAGCCTATCCAGGGTGCATATGGAATGCTGGGATAGGCTCCAGCACACCCCAGAAGGATCAAGTGGTTGAGTAAGGAAAGATGTGAGGTTGATGTTTACCACAGTAACACCCTTTAAGGACTTGGGAACTGGGGAACCGATTGGTGTAGACACGAAAGTGAGGTGTTTGTCGTTCTTGCCTAATGTAGCGTTCAGCTACTGAGCAGTTTAGGGTCTCCGGTGTCGTATTTTTCCATTCACAGTGCACTCAATGTTTCAGTGTGGGACCGGTCTGGACTGCAGGGAGGCCAGTTTAGCACCCAGACTCTTTTACCTCAGAGCCGTGCTGTTGGAACACGTGCAGAATGTGGTTTGGCATTGAGCTTCCCTGAAAAAGACGTCGTCTAGATGGCGGCATATGTTGCTCCAAACCCGTATGTGCTCTAAAGCCCCCCCCTCTCCATGCCATCACGGATGCTGACTTTTATCTGTACCCTGATAACAAGCAGGACGGTCCCTCTCCTCTTTAGCCCGGATCAGACTGCACTCATTCCAAATTTCAATTTCTTCGGACCACAGGACACTTTTCCACTTTGCCTCGGCCCATCGTAAATGAGCTCAAACCAGAGAAGGCAGCAGCGCCTGGTTTCTTCTTTGCACGGTAGAGCTTTACCCTGCAGTTATGGATGCAGCGACTGTGTTCACAGTAATGGTTTTGGGAAGCGTTCCTGAGTCCCTGCAGTGATTTCCACTAAAGAGCTGTGCCTGTTTTGCAGTGCCACCTGAGGGCCCAAAGATAACGGCTATCAAATATTGAGATTTGGGCCTCGTTCTTCGCAGGCAGAGAGTTCTGTGCTTTAGTGTGTTGTTCTTGAATTGCACTGTTGGGAAACCTGGAAGACCCAGTCGCTCTGAGATGGCTTGTTTATGCAGAGTCATGGTAAGTCGTTATAGGATGCTCCACCAAGTGCGGGTGCCAGTCTTTTGCTGGCCTCAGTTTCAAAACAGCTGCGTATTTATCAATAAAGAAAGACGTTTCTCAGTTTTAAGCTTTAATATGTCGGTTTTGATCTGTTTACAGTCAGTTATAGGGTTTCACTGATTCACACATCTTCACATTCTGTATTACGCTTGACACAGGACTCCAGCTTTTTTGGAATAGGGGTTGTAATTCCTGCACAGCCCTGGTGAGATCTCTGTCCTGCACATCGTCACCTCTCACAAGAACCACGTGATGCTTTATTGCACTCAGCGGCTCTCGTGCTAGGTCTCATGCCCGCTACTCCACAGTCACATAGCCCTATAGCAGGTGGTCTGGGTGCGGAGTGGCAACAACAGAGACCCCAGTTTTCCTGTTGGAAGTCAGCGTACCAGTAAAATGATTCTGAAGCTGTTATTTTAAGGTGAATTTGTTGCATAATGCTGTTCTAAACCAGAAACGTCGCTCCACAGAGTGTAGGAGTCCCTGTAGGAGGCGGGTGGGCGTTTCTGCATACGCTGTAGTGATAGCAAAATTTTCATTTTGGCCACAGGGCCCCTTTTGCTGTTCCCCTTTTCCCTGGGATGGTCCTGTGACTTTTTGGGCAGTTTTGTCCTTGAAGGTTGACCATGATGTCCTTGGTGTCCTTCTTCCCTCGTTGTAATCAGCGTGACCTGCAGCAGGCCTCAGCCATGTGTGCTCTTTTCATTTCTGATTATGTCCAACTTCATTTGCATGAATGGATTTGTAAATTGATTATCACAAACTTCACATTTATCAAATCTGACCACCCGGAGGGTAACAGAATCTATAATACACCCCGTGACATATTAACATTAATATCTCGCGCTGCTGAGGAATGTTTGATATTTCATTTTTAATTTTGTGATTTTGTAATTATAGCGTTCCCCGTGTTGCAATACATTTTTCAGTCTTCGTCATTTAACACTCAGCTCCGCTTGTATGCTCCAGCACGACCGTGCACAACCAGACTGTTGCAGCCATCATGCCGCTGTTACCCTGTTGCATGGATGTGCTGTGTCTGCTAAATGGCATTGAAGCTCTATGAGGCATTATTACCCATATGCACTCCACCAGGCATATGGAGGACCGAGTCTGCCAAAATAAAAAATAAAAAAATAAAACTTGAATTAAAATGGTAAAGAAATAATGATGGTAAATCTAAAAATAAATAAATACGCATAGAAATAAGTATATCAATAAATAAAAAACTTAAATAAATGTGTATTTATTTTATTATTTGTGTTACTTAATTTAACTTTATTTTAAATGAATGTATTTACCTAATTATTTATTAATAAATTCATTTATTTATTTATTTTTGTTTTTCCTTACCCTTATGGTAATAAAGTGGCTGTCAATCCATGACGTCAGTGTGTCTTAACATTCCTATTGGTTGATCGACAGCAGATTCCGTAGATCGATTGTCTTGCTCCGTCAGCAGTAACTATGAACAACACGGTGCACTAATGTCTGCTTACAGGCAACAGGTAGCAAGAGATCTGAGACTCTTAGCTGACCCTGCTGAAAATGCAGGTGCAGATTATTTACTCTGTCGAGTGGAGGCTGTGGCTGGCAGTTTATTCCATTATGCTACATCTTCTGATACAGAGATCGACCCCATAGTGTTCACAAATTTAGAGGAGGGAGTTCATCATCTTTCCCTGCTAAATTCAGATCATGCAACACCTGGAAGCTGCCTCTCTGAGCAGATCCGACACCGACCTGCGCCCCGATATTTGTCCTCTCGGAGTCTTTCACCCGAACGCATAGCCAAGCTACATAGCTCTGCTTGAAATCAACTCCTGTCATTCTGCACTTGATTGCTAAGCCTGAACATGAAAAACACGCCTCCTCATTATCATATGAAAGAAGAAAAACAGAAATAAATAAATGAATGAATTAATAAAAAATTAAAATAATGAAATGTATAATTAAATTATATTTTATGTAAAAATAATATGTATTAAATAAATTGATTTTAAAATTATCATGTTTAAATAATATATGCAGAAAATATATATAAAATGAAGGGAGACATTAATAAAACATTAATAAACAGTACAAGAATAAATAAAATGAGGACTATATAAATGCAAGAAAAGGAAATAAGCGTATAAATAAAATCAAAGCAAGCAATATATACAAATTCTAGATATTTTTATTTTAATGTAAATTTTATTTAGTCTTTTATTTATTTATTTATTTATTTTTAATTTTGCCAGATCCGGTCCTCCATACAGGCCAGCTTGGATGTTTTTAATAAGAAATGTACATGATATAAACTTTATATTTGACAAATGGCTGCATTAGACTCAGCTGTGGCTCCTCTGCAGGGCTTTTTCAATGCTGTTAACCTCATCCATACATCACTGTGACCTGTCAGAAGAAACAGATTCCTGCTCTCATCATTTTTCTCAGATCTGTGGCTGAAGACTGTGCGAGATACAGCGAGAGCTGATTTGAACTGATTCGATGCGGATAGGGGGTAATAGCACACCGACATACTTCAGAGCGAGAAGCGCAGCGACGCAGGCTGTGTTCAAGTAGCGATCCTCCTACGGTCTACACATGATATCCACACAGCGCTATCAGGGGAGAGAGAAATGTATCTGAAGATCAGTGAACGCCAAATCCGCAGTGCTTCAGCGTTCTTCAACTGCGTTTTTACGGCGAGGACGCTGGGGACACTTCCTCAGCACTGATTTTGAAAAGACCCATATTGTCCTCGCCACGTTTTTGGAATGGCCCATTTTCTTGCCGCCTCTCTGAAGTGGGGACAAAATAGCACCTTCTGAAAAGTGGTCCGGACAAAATGGGGCCCTCCAGAAACGCTGTTTGTTTGAAATGTCCTGGCAAGCGGCAGACGCTTTATAAACTGTGTACAACTGCGCTAAGACCAAGCAGAGAAGAGTCTGGCCTGCCTGGTCATTTCCCACCATTAGCCTGGCTCCTGGATGGCATCAGAAGGGCCAGGTTAGCCCTTTGTACCAGGGCCGGGCCCATCATACGGGTTTTTAGAAATCCCAACTGGTGTTAATAATGTGCGGGACCCCACACATAGCAGCGTTATACACTAAACTGCCTGAATATGGATCTAGATCCGCCCTGAAACACCACCGTCTGTCAGATTCTGCACAAGAACAAACGTCCCACCCAGTGGTTCCAAATCTGAGAACCTTGTGGGGGAAATCCAAACAAGCATGGCGGACGACAGCAAGGATATCGCTATGCTGGTGGTGTGTGCTTTGTGCAGATGAAGCCATGGATGAAAGGAAAAGGGTCAACAGGGCGTATGCATCGTGCAACACAAGCTTCAATGCATACATAACGTCTTTCCTATACACTGACAGGTTCCTTTCAACTCAGCTCTCATTGGTTGAGCCGTGGCCGGTCTGTCTGCACCCAGAAGGAGGTGTGAGGTTCCCAGGAGCAATACATGATGATACATTTACACTGATATGGGGAATATTTATTGAGCTACACACACAGAAGTAGCGTCTCTCAGTATGGCTGACGCAACACGCCACACGTCTCGGCATTGAGTTGTACTCCCTACTGGAGTCGTGTGATAATCCATCCCATGCAGCTTATATACTCCCACAGAGAATCTGCAGGAACTGTGTGAGAGTATTGGGGTGCATGGGATGGATTGGGGTGGAGGTGGAGTGGCACCAGCCCTTCTGGACGTGTGGCACGGGACAGCAAGCCGTTCTTCTTGGCGCATGGTGCCTCCACACACAGAAGCAGCTTGTCACTGAAGATGACCCGCTGCCGTTCCAAGTCACTCCATGACAGTCTAGTGCGACACCACTGCAGTCTTTGGAGACGTTGACGTGGTGTTGAGGTCGTAATGGTCTACATGTACTCCTGCTTTGTGCAGTCGTCTACCAATGGTGGTCTCTGTAATTGGATGACTGGACTCATGTCCGCAGAGGGCATACCAAAAAGCTCGCTGAATGTCCTCTTATCAGTCGGTTTGGCTGTTAGGAGTCTTGGGTCAGGTCAGGTACACCCAAGACGAATAAGGTCTAGTCCTGGTGGATTGGGTGTTTACCATGCACACCAATATATCACTGTATATCACATGCACGGCCAAGTGTGAAACTCAGTTGCATGTCTCACAATGTCCAACCTACCCACCAAGGTTCATACCTGTGGGTTGATTCCTTCTGGATGCCACTTATCTTTCCATAATTAGCCTTATATTAATAATTATGAATAATAATAAAGTAGTCCAGGTATACAGTGCAGGGAACGTGTATGTCCTCTGCAGTGTTTGTAGGGCTTTGTGTTAAAGCTAGCGAAGCGTTGATGTAGCATTAGCATCCGCTTTAAATGTACTCTACTGTGTACTTTGGGTCCACATGAATAAAATACATTACATCAACACAGTTTTTGCGAAGCTCTCTAATAGTGTTGGTGTAATATATTTTATTCATGTTGATCCCATATAATCATGTATATTAATAATATTTTTTCAGTGTGTGCCCCCAATCCCATCCTCACTTCACTTCCACTCAACACATCATCACAAGCTCCTTATTCCTAGAATTGTTTTCAGCATCAGTAACGTATGGACGGCACTGTGATAATCAACTTCAGCTCATGTTGAGTTACCGTGGACGTGTGTTGTGAGTCAGTTGAGTTAACACAGCTTTGCTGCCAGCAGTATTACATAGTAAGACTGGTTCATACTGATGGGTAGTTGCTTTGCAGCACAGTGATGCTACAACAAGCAGATAACAAGCCAGATGTCCGGCGTTAGCTTGTGTCTGGTGCTAAACAGAAGTACTGAGTACTGTAGTAGCGTGTGAATGCAGCCTGCTGTCTGTTTTACAGTTGTGTGTTGGGGACCCTGACCCCAGATCAGCTACACTGTGGTTTCAGTCATTCCAACTAAGACCGGCATTGGCTGGGAGCTGGTTTCAGATGGCCTTGTCTAATCTTTGGTGGTCAACGGGGTTAACAAGGTGGAGGTCATGCTGGACGAGGTGAAGCATGTAAGGCAGTCATGGGCTAGAGAGGAGGCAGTGATGGGCTAGAGAGGAGACAGTGATGGGCTGGAAAGAGGGCAGTCATGGGCTGGGGTGTGGGCAGTGATGGGCTGGGGTGCGGGCAGTGATGGGCTGGAGAGGGGGCAGTGATGGGCTGTGGTGGGGGCAGTGATGGGCTGGAGAAGAGGCAGTCATGGGCTGGAGAAGAGGCAGTCATGGGCTGGGGTGTGGGCAGTGATGGGCTGGGGTGGGGTAGTGATGGGCTGGAGAGGGGGCAGTGATGGGCTGTGGTGGGGGCAGTGATGGGCTGAAGAAGAGGCAGTCATGGGCTGAAGAAGAGGCAGTCATGGGCTGGAGAAGAGGCAGTCATGGGCTGGAGAGGAGGCAGTCATGGCCTGGAGAGGAGGCAGTCATGGGCTGGAGAGGAGGCTATCATTGGCTGGAGAGGAGGCAGTCATGGGCTGGAGAGGAGGCAGTCATGGGCTGGAGAGGAGGTAGTCATGGGGTTGGAGAGGAGGCAGTCATGGGCTGGGTAAGAGTCAGTCATGGGCTGGGTAAGAGGCGGTCATGGGCTGGAGAGGAGGCGGTCATGGGCTGGAGAAGAGGCAGTCATGGGCTGGAGAGGAGGCAGTCATGGGCTGGGTAAGAGGCGGTCATGGGCTGGAGAGGAGGTGGTCATGGGCTGGAGAGGAGGCGGTCATGGGCTGGAGAGGAGGCGGTCATGGGCTGGAGAGGAGGCGGTCATGGGCTGGAGAGGAGGCAGTCATGGGCTGGAGAGGAGGCAGTCATGGGCTGGAGAGGAGGCGGTCATGGGCTGGAGAGGAGGCAGTCATGGGCTGGAGAGGAGGCAGTCATGGGCTGGAGAGGAGGCAGTCATGGGTTGGAGAGGAGGCAGTCGTGGGCTGGGTAAGAGGCGGTCATGGGCTGGAGAGGAGGTGGTCATAGGCTGGAGAGGAGGCAGTCTGTTAGTTTTGTTGGTTGCTTAGCAACTCTAGCCCTCCTTGTCTTGGTGATTGCCCATCTTGGTCATAGTTGGTTGACCAGCTAAACCATTAAACTTGTACATACCACATGATGGTCACCCAGTTTAACCAGCTGGAGCTGGGGAAGCTGTTCTTTCCAGCAGGGATAAGGCTACTCCTGTTTTACTAGCTCGCGTTGCTGTTGTTACTGATTTATCTACCAGTGATTGAAACAACATGCCAGATGTTGAGAAGTGCATTAACTAATGAAAATATGAATCATTAAAAGCTCACAAAATACGTGGCAAAACATGCTATGAGGTAGCAGGTTCATTTGGGCACATATGGTAGAGTTATGGACGTTTCCTGTTAATGACGAATGTTTATAAGGAAACCACTTTAAACTGAGGCCCGTTTAATCACACACATAATAATTCATACAGTTCTATTTTTAAAAATCCAGAATTATGTAATTTCTGAAGTGAATTAAAAGACAGTAGCCAGATGCAGTACAGGAAACATCCACTGCCTTGCTGTTCATCTTCTCAACGTAAGAGTAGATCTCAAACTCAATCTGTGTTGTAGGTTTAAAAAGAGGACAGTAGGTATATCAATAGGAAGGGTGGATGTAGGAAGAAGATTAGGTGTAGGAGGAAGAAGAGTAGGTGTAGGAGGAAGAAGAGTAGGTGTAGGAAGAAGAAGCGGAGGTGTAGGAAGAGGAAGAGTAGGTGTAGGAAGAAGGACAGGTGTAGGAAGAAGGGTAGATGTAGAAAGAAGGACAGGTGTGGGAAGTAGAAGGGTAGATGTAGGAAGAAGGACAGGTGTGGGAAGTAGAAGGGTAGATGTAGGAAGAAGGACAGGTGTAGGAGGAAGACAGACAGGTGTAGGAGGAAGACGGACAGGTGTAGTAAGAAGAAGGACAGGTGTAGGAGGAAGAAGGGTAGATGTAGGAAGAAGGACAGGTGTAGGAGGAAGACGGACAGGTGTAGTAAGAAGAAGGACAGGTGTAGGAGGAAGAAGGGTAGATGTAGGAAGAAGGACAGGTGTAGGAGGAAGAAGGACAGGTGTAGGAAGAAGACAGACAGGTGTAGGAGGAAGAAGGGTAGATGTAGGAAGAAGGACAGGTGTAGGAGGAAGAAGGACAGGTGTAGGAAGAAGACAGACAGGTGTAGTAAGAAGAAGGACAGGTGTAGGAGGAAGACGGACAGGTGTAGTAAGAAGAAGGACAGGTGTAGGAGGAAGAAGGACAGGTGTAGGAAGAGGAAGGGTAGATGTAGAAAAAACGACAGGTGTAGGAAGAGGAAGGGTAGATGTAGGAAAAAGGACAGGGGTAGGAAGAAGAAGGACAGGTGTAGGAAGAAGGGTAGATGTAGGAAGAAGAAGGGTAGATGTAGGAAGAAGAAGGCTAGATGTAGGAAGATGGACAGGTGTAGGAAGACGAAGGGTAGATGAAGGAATGAAGGACAGGTGTGGGAAGTAAAAGGGTAGATGTAAGAAGAGAGACAGGTGTAGGAGGAAGAAGGACAGGTGTAGGAGGAAGAAGGAAAGGTGTAGGAAGAAGAAGGGTAGATGTAGGATGAAGGACAGGTGTAGGAGGAAGAAGGAAAGGTGTAGGAAGAAGAAGGGTAGATGTAGGATGAAGGACAGGTGTAGGAGGAAGAAGGAAAGGTGTAGGAAGAAGAAGGGTAGATGTAGGATAAAGGACAGGTGTAGGAGGAAGAAGGAAAGGTGTAGGAGGAAGAAGGACCGGTGTAGGAGGAAGAAGGACAGGTGTAGGAAGAAGGACAGGTGTAGGAAGAGGAAGGGTAGATGTAGGAAGAAGAAGGACAGGTGTAGGAAGAAGAAGGGTAGATGTGGGAAGAGGAAGGGTAGATGTAGGAAGAAGAAGGACAGGTGTAGG
Source organism: Prochilodus magdalenae (assembly GCA_024036415.1). Classification (NCBI taxonomy): domain Eukaryota; kingdom Metazoa; phylum Chordata; class Actinopteri; order Characiformes; family Prochilodontidae; genus Prochilodus; species Prochilodus magdalenae. The sequence goes on along the minus strand of JAMWET010001379.1, from coordinate 688,161 downwards.
AAGAAGAAGGGTAGATGTGGGAAGAGGAAGGGTAGATGTAGGAAGAAGAAGGACAGGTGTGGGAAGAAGAAGGATATATGTAAAAAGGTGAAGGGTCCTTGTGTGTGTGTGTGTATGTTTATATATACTACTAGTTTGCACAAACCTACAGTGTGTGTGTGTGTGTATATAATTTTTTATATATATATATAAAAGCAACACATCAGTAGATGAACCCTTTAAAGCTGTACTGGGGTGCAGAACAGACGTCTGTCTCTCTTACAGCCTCCTGTAACCTGTGAGTGTTTTACTGGCGTGGCCCCAAAGTGCCCAGCTGTTGTTGGGGAAAGCGATTCGACTCCCTGTAATGAAAATGCATTGTTAAGCTGAAGTGTTCACGGCTGCTGCGGAGAGTCTAAAAAAGGAAGAAAAAGGAAAGTAATGCAAGCTGCTTTCCTAAACGAGCGCGCGCGAATCTGCTGTGCTCAAATGATTATGAGCTTCAGATCTGAGTTAATATAATACTACTGTTTACCAGTGGCAGTCCTGAAACTTCCCGCATCCCTCAGTAAATGAATGTTAAAGGAATGCTGGAAATCTCTCAGCATGTGTAGCGGTTCCGTTATGTTCATGTGTGGGAATGCTGCTGTGGCTGGCACTACATAGATCCATAAATTAATGAGGGCTTATGGAGCTGGCGTGTGATGTAGTCTTTAGCATGACTTGTGCTGCGGTAGCTCGATTGACTCCGTCACCGCGCTCAGTCTTGTGTGTTCTGGTGCAGGCTGCAGCTCCATCCAGCTGCGCTGTTCACGGCTGAGGCGGGGACGGGTCACATAGCGTCGTGTAGGCCTGGAACACGTATTAATTCTCCAGTCCTTTGAAAGGTTGTCTCGTGGACAGACGTTGCTCGGCTTGCGAGGAGTCTCGCCGAGTACAGCCCTAATCAACAGAAGTCGTCTACAGCAGGATGTCGTAGGAAGCAGTTCGGTTCAAAGCGCTGGGCCTCGGCTGCCAGCGCTGCGCTGCTCTGTGAAAGGGTTATCAGTCTGACAGCCACTGGTTTCTGTTGGTGTGATGATTATAACCTGCCTACATGAGTAAGAGGAGAGGCTGATTGCAATCAACAGGACGAGATTTTGCCAAGGGCAATTGAGCCGAGAGAGATGTTAGTGGTGTGACTCCAATCTTAATATACTCCTAACCAATCGGGTGTAAGACTTTTCTCAGGACTGATGGGTTAGGCTTGCGGATCGTTCACGGCAGTGGGAAAAGCAACAGGGGCTGGCGTTCCACAGTCAGACCTGCCACGCTCTTATTCCACAATTAAAACCTGTCAGGTCACTGTAATAATACCCGCCTGATCACAGCATGGCTTTTTATGCAGTACTGTTTAATAAGCCGGGGCTGTTATTGTAATGTTTCATTGCATGAGTTCATATACACCCATCATCAAAAGAACAGCTGCACCCAGAAGGAGGTGTGGGGTTGCAGTGATGTTGGGAAGGAAGATAAAGGTTACCAGGAACAATATGCATTTAGACTGATATGGGGAATATTGACTGAGCTACACATACAGAAGTAGCGTCTCTCAGTATGGCTAACGCAACATTCCAGATATCTCAGCATGGAGGTGTAGAGGTTCCTAATGGTGTCCTGTGATAATCCATCCCATGCAGCTTAAATATCCTCACACAGTTCCTGCAGATGGTGCGGTAGGGATGGAGGTGGAGTAGCACCAGGTCTTCTGGACGCCTGACAACAAACCATTCATCTTGGCGCTGACCACCGTGCCTCCACACACGGATTCGTGACACACCAAGACCAAAGCCGGACTCCTCACTGAAGATGACCCGCTGCCGTTCTGAGTCACTCCATGGCAGTCTGGCACGTCACCACCGCAGTCTTTGGTGACGCTGTCGTGGTGTTAGGGACAGTCATCGCAGTGGTCTGCGTGCATGTTGTCTGCCAGTGGTGCTGGCACTAACAGGATGAGGGCATCACGCAGCTGTTGGGTCCCTCCATGCATGTCCTACAATCCGTCGCTTCTCCCTCTCCATGGTTTGTGTAGGTCTCCTAGTTGCTTCAGGCCACTCACTGCTGCGTGCCTTAGTCAGCAGCATGCTACGGTGGTTTCCACACAACCAGGATGTCGAACAGAATGGCGGTGAGACGATTCAGCTTCCTGGGACCCTGTGATGTGACCCCTTTCCAACCCTACCAACTGCTTGGATTGCTTTCGAATCGTTCTCCGAGGCTTGCAAAGGATACTGCCATCACAACAGCACGAGTTTATTCATAATGCTGGTGATGTACAGGGGTTGGACAATGAAACTGAAACACCTGTCATTTTAGTGTGGGAGGTTTCATGGCTAAATTGGACCAGCCTGGTGGCCAGTCTTCATTAACTGCACATTGCACCAGTAAGAGCAGAGTGTGAAGGTTCAGTTAGCAGGTAAGAGCACAGTTCTGCTCAACATACTGCAATGCACACAACATTATGGGTGACATACCAGAGTTCAAAAGAGGACACACTGTTGGAGCACGTCTTGCTGGCGCATCTGTGACCAAGACAGCAAGTCTTTGTGATGTATCAAGAGCCACGGTATCCAGGGTAATGTCAGCATACCACCAAGAAGGACGAACCTCCACCAGCATCACGTAGTGACCTGGCCACTATCCTGCAAGAAGAATGGCTTAAAATCCCTCTGACCACTGTGCAGGACGCAGTATATGTCATTCCCAAGACCAACTGACGCTGTATTGGCTGCAAAAGGAGGCCCTACACCATACTAATAAATGACTGTGGTCTAAAACCAGGTGTTTCAGTTTCATTGTCCAACCCCTGTATGTGAAACAGTAGTAGCCTTACCTTGTCTGCTCTCTGCGTATTGATTGGTGAAAATCAATAGTAATCAGATCAATCAATCACGGAAACACTTGTGCATATGCATACGGTGTGAATGGAATGCTTGGAATCCAGACGTTCCTCAGAATTCCTCTGCCAATGCGCTACGAGAGCGAAACGATTCCTATCTGATATGACGACATGCTGGTTTGTTATTGCTGCCGATAACTTTGACTTCTAAGGATAAAGTTAGAGAACGTTCTGCCTCTGCTGTGTCTAAACCCCACTGCGTCCTTTCCCCACCATGCGCGGCGTAAGCAGGCCAGCTGAGGGACTAATTATTCAGGAAGTTGTGTTTGTGTGTTCTAAGGATATGGTAGGAAAACACGACTTGTCATCTGCTGCGAAGGTCACCTTTAAGTTAATGACGTTTGTGCGTTTATGCGGATCCGGCTGTCGGCTTTAGTGGCTCGTGGTCTTTGCGCCCCGGACCCTCAGGGATCTGACTTTAAAGCCTTTGTCATTTCGATAAGAGGCCGTTTCATTCACTTCAGTGCACGAGTCAAAACCGTCATGCAAAAAGGAGCCTGTTTCATTTCCCCTAATGCAGAAGCGGAGACGCACACGCACGCATGCCTTGTCACTCGGCTGGACATTAATCCTGGTGAATACGGGCCCGAGGAAGAGAGTGAGCACGTGCCGCAGCTTTTCGTACGCACGGCTTTGGCTTTTTGATTACTATTAATACTCAGTTTGTGATGCTACAGGAATAGATCCCTGTCCACACATCTCTGTAGCTCGCGCTGCCGAGGCTCTTCATCTTCCAGATCTTTGAAACTGGGGAGAGAAGCGGTGCTCTGGGAGCTGAGATGGTCAGAAACAGAGGGGCTTCAGCCGTCTCTCAGTGCAGTTCATACACACTCAACCCCAGACATACTGCATGCTCGGATTCATTGACCTCATTTTTGCTCCGTTTTTTTTTTTTTTTTTCAGGATCGTCTCTGCACTTCACTGAGTTGTGTAGCAGTTTGTTGAACAGCTCGAGAAAAACGAAAATCCTTCACTTAAATGAAAGCAGCCGCCTGAATCCTTTAAAAGCAGTGCAGGGACATTAGTTGGCTTAGCAAAAGTCTTAGCTAACGTAGCCTGCTCACGTCTCCGACAAACACCATCTCCCAGCGTTACAGGAAGTGATACAGTCATTTCACTGAATAATACAGGAGCATCAACCGACTGGATATACACCGATCAGCCATAACACTACACCACCTCCTGGGATCTACAGCCACTGTCTGTTTTAGCGGCTCCTATTACCATATAGGAGCACTCTGTCGTTATACTGTTACAGACTGTAGTAGGTCTGTTTCTCTGGATACCTTGTCGTCCCCTGTTTACCCTGTTTTTCAATAGTCAGGACCCCCACAGGACCACCACAGAGCAAGTATGATGTGGGTGTTGGATCATTCTCAGCACTGCAGTGACCCTGATGTGGTGCTGGTGTGAGTGGATCAGATACAGCAGTGCTGCTGTAGGGTTTAAACACTGTGTCCACTCACTGTCCACTCTATTACACACTCCTACCTTGCTGGTCCACCTTGTAGATGTACAGTCAGAGACGATAGCTCATCTGCTGCTGCACAGTGCAGTGTTGGTCATCCTCTAGACCTTCATCAGTGGACACAGGACGCTGCCCACAGGACGCTGCCCACAGGACGCTGCCCACAGGACGCTGTTGGCTGGATAGTTTTAGTAGGTGGGCTATTCTCACTGAGCTACAGAGTGCTTCTATATGGAAGGTGGACAAAATGGACAGTGGGACGCTGCCCACAGGACGCTGCCCACAAGACGCTGCCCACAGGACGCTGCCCACAGGACGCTGTTGGCTGGATAGTTTTAGTAGGTGGGCTATTCTCACTGAGCTACAGAGTGCTCCTATATGGAAGGTGGACAAAATGGACAGTGGGACGCTGCCCACAGGACGCTGCCCACAGGACGCTGCCCACAGGACGCTGTTGGCTGGATAGTTTTGGTAGATGGGCTATTCTCACTGAGCTACAGAGTGCTCCTATATGAAAGGTGGATAAAATAGACAGTGGGTTTAGAAACAGTAGGGTGGTTTTAGTGTTCTGACTGATCTCTGAGCTTTATATGTTGCAACAGACAGGAACAACATGCACGCAATGCCCAAACGAATGATCAGAAATGACAAATACAGTGTTTGACATCTAAATTTAATTATCCAGGCAACTTGGAATGAAGCATGTAGTGGTCAGTGTTATTCCAGTGCTGATGATATCCACATCATCATCATGGTCCAAAGAAAATCTCCAAATTGGTAACTAGCCCGTTACCAGTACCCATTTGAATATGGTTCGAGTTAACGTAAAGAGATTTAAAGAAAACCTTTTAATTAATAAGGATTTTTTAATTATTATGCAGGAAACTAAAAATCTCAGTATCTTGTTTTTTTTCCGGACAGCAACAGTATTCTAAAAACACGGTATGACATAATTTATCACAATAGCAATAAATATCTTCATATCTTTATTACCTGCTTAGTGAGCTGCTGCTGTTCCATCACTAGCTGAACTCCGTTCTAACAGATTCCACTGAGGTTTCTGTTTGTGCTAGTGGGTCGGTGGTCTGAGGTTAGGAGGAGTGGAGATACACTGTGATGAATTGTACATTACAATTGCACTTCCAAATTGAAAAATGAAAAATGCATTTACGGTAAAGTGATTGTCCAGCTGGAGCGGTTCCCAGACTTTGGCTGGAGGTCTACCTGATTGATGCTGTGGTATTTTGGCTGGTTACTGGGGTGTTGATAACCAGTTGGTTGTCTGATAGGCTGCTATTGAATCCCAGGCGGTTTGCTAGGATGTTGCCAGGTCCTGCTATGGTATCCCACATGGTGAATAGGGTGTTACTAATGGACGTGTAACTTGTAAACTTGTTGCCCCTTCATTCTTTCCAGTGGCATAATATGCGCCAAAACCATACATCTGATCAAGAAGCTGCATACAAGCACACGACTCCCGATCAGACTGTGCATTCAGCTGACATCCCGAAAAGTGCGGGACGAGTGTGTGGATAAATCTGCCAGAATAATAATAATAATAAAAGAGGAAGAACATAGTGTTGAAGAACAGTCATGTACACTGCTTTCCTGTGCACACTCACTGATAATATACACTACCAGTCAAAAGTCTAGACACACCTGCTCATAGGAGGTCCCTTATTTTTAGCTCAATGCTTTACTATTGAATAAAAGTGGGGCTGGTGAAGGGGCCGAGCACACTGACCGGGAAACCTCGACGAGACCCAAAGACACACACACAAACACCCAGCGCGAGTCACCGGTATACTTTATTTGCTCATCCTAGTGGGTCTCAGTCCCTCTCTCTGGCTTCCTTGCTCCGGCATGGCCTGTAGCCTCATGTCCTCCTCCTGCTCTGGGCAGAAGACCAGTTTATAAGGCCACTGTGGCCTGCCTTCTGACCGTGCACACCTGTGGCGGCTACTCCACCTCACCCCAGGCAAGTGAAGACTTAATAATGAAATATCACTCATGGGATTGTTCAGTCCCCCTTAAGTATCTCCTAAATGGAACTTTACAGTGCTCGGCATTTAACCCATCTGTGAAGTGAACCACCCACATAGACACGCTCTAGTGAACGCACACACTAGGGGGCAGTGAGCACACTTGCCCGGAGAGATAGTAAGCCTTATCCACGGTGCCCAGGGAGCGATTGGAGTGTTAGGTGCCTTGCTCAAGGGCATTTCAGTCGTCACTGCCGGTTCGATTCTACTGCCCTCTGCTCTACTGGAGCTTACGACTTACGACTAACCCCTAATCTACTCACTACATTACGACTTACGACTAACCCCTAATCTACTCACTACATTACGACTTACGACTTACGACTAACCCCTAATCTACTCACTACATTGAAAGGGGAACTGGAGCTTTTAAACTGTGTACTACATATTGTAAAATTGTAAAATCTATAATTCTGTGATGCATATAGACTATATAGACTATATCGTCGCTGTCCAATGAAAAACATGTATCTCCACTTTTGTCCTATTTTACTTTTATGCATCATTTGACCACATCAGCTGCTGTTTACACTGAGTGAGAATGTTATTAAGAGTGGACCAACAGAAATGGTCCAAAACTGGAAAGACGTCTGGTTCCATTGACTTACATTAAAGTTGAATGAGGTTTTTGGCCTCTCTTGTAAAGCTGACATTTTGGAGATACTTGTTTTTCTTTGGACAGTGACGATATATTCTTCCTACTGGTCCTGGCAGAGGTGTTATTGCTTTCATTGTGAGCTCCTTTGAGTTAGCCTCCCTGCTAAACGACTGACACAGCTAACAGCGTTAAGCTTCAGAGTTGTTCTAGTGTTGACTGAGCGTGGCTCTGGTTATGCTACACGCACAGGGAACATGTTCTTCAGTCTTTCAGACCTGCTGTAGATGAGTGCGATGTTTACGTTGGGCTTGGTGACTCCCCGACGGGGAGGGGCGTTTCCGTTTAATGGCCCTGTCACTTTGGGCTCCACTGCTTTGTTCAATACCCCGTAGCAAGTGCTTCTCCAGGGGGATCCAGGATTGATCCCTTAAGCATATTTATTTTGAAATTCTGACTTTTTTTCCTTCTATTCTCTTTTTTATTTGTTGTTGCTGCTGACAGTGATTGCTTTGCTCCTGTGCCAGCTGGTGTAACTTAAAGAAAGCTGACCCAGTGCTTCACTAACACTGCTCCAGCTCAGTCTTCTCCCTCGATTAGGCTCGGGACGAGCATGTGCAGCGCAGCCGGTTTCTGTAACTCACTCCAGTTTATTTATGGCACTAAATACACATTATTATTAACTTTTGCAGATGTTCTTTAAACGCTTGTTTAGCAGATGGCCGAATCCAAAGTGGCTCCTCTTGAAACTGAATACTCCAGTGATGTGATAATTAGGATGCATAGTAGGGCTTTTCATCTTTCATATTTCATCTTTCATTTTTTAATTTGGTAGGGATAAGAAAATTTACAGCTGTTTTTTTTTCACCGTAATAACTGAATAAAAAAAATAGTTTTTGCTAATTGGCTTTTTTGTAGATTAAAAAAATCATCAAAAGAAGAGCTGCACCCAGAAGGAGGTGTGGGATTGCAGTGATGTTGGGAAGGAAGATAAAGGTTACCAGGAGCAATACATGATGATACATTTAGACTGATATGGGGAATATTTACTGAGCTACACAAACAGATGTAGCGTCTTTCAGTATGGTGTCGAGCCGCCATGTTTGCTAATGCAACATGCCGGACGTCTCAGCATGGAATTGTAGAGATTCCAAATGGAGTCCTGTGATAATCCATCCCAGGCAGTTTGAATATCCTCACACTGTTCCTGCAGATGGTGCGGTAGGGGTGGAGGTGGAGTGACACCAGGCCTTCTGGACGTGTGATGCATGACAACAAACCGATCACATTGGCAGTGACCACGGTGCCTCCACACACGGATTTGTTGGTCGTCTCCACCAAGACAAAAGCTGGACTCAGCACTGAAGATGACTCGCTGCCAGGCAGGAAGCACCCCGGACAGGCTGCCAGTACAGTTCCAAGCCCCCGATGTGACAGTGGCAGTGGAAAACTCCCTCAGAGCAAGAGGAAGGAGCCAAGACTCTAGAGGGAAACCCATCCTCTTCAGGTCGGCCCCGGATAGCAACAAACAGAGGATCAGAGGTTACCATTAGAATGAATGAATCGAGGTGCTGAGTGTTTTTGTAATGTCAGATCTGTAAGTAAATAGCTGGAACGTTGGACTAGCATGATTGTAGAATGGAGCGTGGGATGCAGGTAAAGCTCCCTCATAGCACAGACAGGGAGAAGCTTCATGGTAGGCAAACTGATCAGCAGGAAGGCAGTGGCTTCCAACCGAGGCAGATGAAGCGACAGCATCAGAGCGCACAGGATGGGCAGTAGCTCTGCAGCAGTCCATAGAGATTTGGGCAGTAGCTCAGCTCCGTAGAACACACAGACAGTAAGCTCTGACAGAAGGACTGAGAGCACTGTTAGCAGGGAAACCAATTACCAAAGGCTCGACTGAACAGGTAGGTTTTAAGCCTGGACCTGAAGACTGACTGTAAGGTCATTTCAGGGGAGGGGGGGCTTTCTATGAAAAGGCTCTGCCCCCTGATGTACTAAAAGTGAGCCTGCAAACCTTCAAAATACCAATTTGAAGGCATTAAAAACTCTATGCGCGGTCAAGTGGTTTGTGGTTCCCTAAAGAACCATTTTAAACACAGTTCTATATAGCACCAAACCCGGTTCCACTATTCCAATGGGCTAAAGAATCATTTGCAGTCCTGCCTTTTCTGCTAGGAGTGTTAGGAAACCAGCCTGTCATGCCACAACGCTCAAGCGGAAAAACGATCTCCCTTCCTCCCTTTTATTCTTTGGGCCCACCAATGACAGCTTTAAACCTGAATGACCGAAAGAAAAGTGACCATCAAACTGAAGGTGAGAGAAATAAAAAGCACCACAAAAGAAGAGAGCAAGGATAAAGGGAGACGGAGGAAGAGGACAGTTCAGATGGGCACGGAATACAAAGCCAGAGTCAGCAGGATGGTCAGCCAGGAAATAAGGAAAGTGAAAATTAGTTTAATGACGGAGATGAGCGTGCAAGTGACCCATCAGTGCTAACGACTAACGATGCTGCTGACCTGGCAGTAAAGAAGCAGTATGTCTTATTTGTCATTTATAGGTCCGAGGGTGGAGTGGTAGCGCAGTGGGTAGTGTCTCCTCTTCACAGCAAGAATGGGTCTGATGTCCGGGATTTCCTTCTGTGTGGACTTTGCATGTCCTCCTTGTCTCTGCAGGGGTTTCCTCCGGTTGCTCCCGTTTCCTCATGCAGGACATGCAGTCAGGTGAACTAGAGATGCTATTGCCCCCGAGGTGTGAATGTGTATGTGTGCCCTGGCCGGGGTATTTCCTGCCTTCCGTCCAATGACCAAATCCTGGTCCACCTGACTGACCCAACAGCCACGTTTGCGGACATTCAGAGAGCAGGGATGCCCTCCCTGAGTCATCCTGTTAGTGCCAGCACCATTGGCGGACGGTTGCATGATGCAGCGCTACACAACAACTGCTCTTACACCAAAGACTGCAATGGTGTCGTGACAGACTGTCATGGAGTGGCTCCGAATGGCTGCGGGTCATCTTCAGTGGTCCTACTTTTGTCATAATGGAGACGACCGACGAATCTGTGTGTGGAGGCACCATGGTCAGCGAAAGATGAATGGTCTCCACCCCTACCACACAATCTGCAGGAACTGTGTGAGGATATTCAAGCTGCATGGGATGGATTATCACAGAACACCATTAGGAACCTCTACAACTCCATGCGAGACGTCCAGCATGTTGCCTTAGCAAACATGGTGGCCCAACACCATCCTGAGGGACACTACTTCTGTATGTGTAGCTCAATAAATATTCCCCATATCAGTCTAAACCTATCATCATGTATTGTTCCTGGTAACCTTTATCTTCCTTCCCAACAGCACCGCAACCCCACACTCCCTTCTGGGTGCAGCTACTCCTCTGATGATGATAAGTGTATGTTTTTGCCCACCCCTGCTGTAATTAGCAATCATTGCTGCAGGCCTGAAATAGTTTCAGCAGTAAACGGGGTGAATTATAAGTCACTGAGTTGAGTCTGTTGTGTTTTGTCAGATGCTCTGGTCCTCTCGAAGGACAGAATGAATCTGTAAACCTCTGAGGTTCAGTTGGAGAAGGTTTTATAAGAGGCTCTGACTGCTACATGGAAAGGGAGAGGAGGGAATTATGTCATCGGTGTGAAATTAGGTCAGTAGTGTTAGTCATAGAGAAGACCGCTTCATGCTGTAATCATCCCAAATTCGAGATGCTCTCCGATGATAAAAAAATACAAACGCAAAGACAAAAAAACGACCTCTTCCCAGCAGATGGAGGGAGCCCGGGACACTGGGCTGTGGGTGGGGCCGCCCCGTGAATGATCTGACATGAGGCAGGGACATATTTGACATGACATCAGCATCACCGTGCTTAATCTGTGTGGTCAGGGCCAGTCATCTGAGCCGCTGTTATCAAACACTCACAAAGCCTGAACGCGCCCCGAGACACCAGCTTTCCTGAAACACGAGATGCTTTGTGGCTTTTCCTGACAAAGCGATGAAACCTCGTGAACTCAACACATTTGCTAGAAAGAAATCCGATGTGTTCCCCTTTCAGCCACATGCAGAAGTGTTTTGGGGTTCTGGAGCACATCAGGTTAATGGGGTTTCTGTTAGTAGTCAGTCAGTGTTGGTCTGCTGTAAGTAGCGTGTTGGTGTACAGTAAGTGTAATGCGTTAGTGTGCTGTAAGTAGTGTGTTGGTTTACAGTAACTCAGTAAGTGTAGTGCGTTAGTGTGCTGTAAGTAGTGTGTTGGTTTACAGTAACTCAGTAAGTGTAGTGTGTTAGTGTGCTGTAAGTAGCGTGTTGGTGTACAATAACTCAGTAAGTGTAATGTGTTAGTGTGCTGTAAGTAGCGTGTTGGTGTACAGTAACTCAGTAAGTGTAATGCGTTAGTGTGCTGTAAGTAGCGTGTTGGTGTACAATAACTCAGTAAGTGTAGTGTGTTAGTGTGCTGTAAGTAGCGTGTTGGTGTACAGTAACTCAGTAAGTGTAGTGTGTTAGTGTACTGTAAGTAGCGTGTTAGTGTACTGTAAGTAGCGTGTTGGTGTACAATAACTCAGTAAGTGTAATGTGTTAGTGTGCTGTAAGTAGTGTGTTGGTGTACAGTAACTCAGTAAGTGTGATGCGTTAGTGTGCTGTAAGTAGCGTGTTGGTGTACAGTAACTCAGTAAGTGTGATGCGTTAGTGTGCTGTAAGTAGTGTGTTGGTGTACAATAACTCAGTAAGTGTGATGCGTTAGTGTGCTGTAAGTAGTGTGTTGGTGTACAGTAACTCAGTAAGTGTAATGTGTTAGTGTACTGTAAGTAGTGTGATGGTGTACAGTAACTCAGTAAGTGTAATGTGTTAGTGTACTGTAAGTAGCGTGTTGGTGTACAGTAACTCAGTAAGTGTAATGCGTTAGTGTACTGTAAGTAGCGTGTTGGTGTACAGTAACTCAGTAAGTGTAATGTGTTAGTGTACTGTAAGTAGCGTGTTGGTGTACAGTAACTCAGTAAGTGTAATGTGTTAGTGTGCTGTAAGTAGTGTGTTGGTGTACAGTAACTCAGTAAGTGTAATGTGTTAGTGTGCTGTAAGCAGCGTGTTGGTGTACGGTAACTCAGTAAGTGTAATGTGTTAGTGTGCTGTAAGTAGCGTGTTGGTGTACGGTAACTCAGTAAGTGTAATGTGTTAGTGTACTGTAAGCAGCGTGTTGGTGTACAGTAACTCAGTAAGTGTAATGTGTTAGTGTGCTGTAAGTAGTGTGTTGGTGTACAGTAACTCAGTAAGTGTAATGTGTTAGTGTGCTGTAAGTAGTGTGTTGGTGTACAGTAACTCAGTAAGTGTAATGTGTTAGTGTGCTGTAAGTAGCGTGTTGGTGTACAGTAACTCAGTAAGTGTAATGTGTTAGTGTACTGTAAGTAGCGTGTTGGTGTACAGTAACTCAGTAAGTGTAATGTGTTAGTGTACTGTAAGCAGCGTGTTGGTGTACAGTAACTCAGTAAGTGTAATGTGTTAGTGTGCTGTAAGTAGTGTGTTGGTGTACAGTAACTCAGTAAGATTAATGATTTAGTGTGCTGTAACTTGTGTGCTGGTGAACAGTAACTCAGTAAGTGTAATGTGTTAGTGTGCTGTAAGTAGCGTGTTGGTGTACAGTAACTCAGTAAGTGTAATGTGTTAGTGTACTGTAAGTAGCGTGTTGGTGTACAGTAACTCAGTAAGTGTGTAATGTGTTAGTGTACTGTAAGCAGCGTGTGTTGGTGTACAGTAACTCAGTAAGTGTAATGTGTTAGTGTGCTGTAAGTAGCGTGTTGGTGTACAGTAACTCAGTAAGTGTAATGTGTTAGTGTACTGTAAGCAGCGTGTTGGTGTACAGTAACTCAGTAAGTGTAATGTGTTAGTGTACTGTAAGCAGCGTGTTGGTGTACAGTAACTCAGTAAGTGTAATGTGTTAGTGTGCTGTAAGTAGCGTGTTGGTGTACAGTAACTCAGTAAGTGTAATGTGTTAGTGTACTGTAAGCAGCGTGTTGGTGTACAGTAACTCAGTAAGTGTAATGCGTTAGTGTCTTTTTCGTTTAATAGATGAGCTCATTGGATATTTTAATATTCTGTCCTCCAAACTGAATAAGGTCCTGGTTTTCATCTGGCCACCTTCATGTTTAAGGCCTTTGCACATAAGGGTCCCCTACTATAGGCATACGGTACCCAGGCCATTGGCATGCAAGTACCGCACATGCTGGGGAACGGCCTTCTGGAAAGACTTTCCATCACATTGATTGGATCTGATTCTCTTTTTAAACCATCCAACCTTGCCCGGCACACCACTGAGGGTTCAGTCCAGCCGCTCTCAGGCCACTGGATTAATGAACGGAAGATGCGAACTGATGCATACTGATGAAACGATCCCCTCCTTCTTAATAGCCACCAGCCCGAATACATTAGCGTACTTGGTTTTAATCGGAGGAGCGCAAGTCCCCGCCGTCATTCATTTTCCAAAAAGAGGGGCCATTTGATTGCATCCTGTCCAAGCGCTGTTGAACACCTTCGCACCGATAGCTTTCAGACATTGCCTAAGTGAGGACACTTTATTCTTATCAGCGTTCCTGAAACTGTCCTCGGCTGGAGAAGACCTGAATGAAATCTTAATCTCTGTACTTGTTCACTCGCTCTTCTCGCTGATCGTGTTAAGCCTGCAGAAGAGCAGAGCAATTTACATACAGACAGAAGATGTTCTCCTGTTCACCGTCCCCTCACTGAAGCGTCTCTGATTGCAGGACAGCAGACACAAAAGCCATTTGATAATAACCCATCATTACGCTATTGAAATGTCATGACACGCGGTACTGTGCTAAAGTCAGAGACCACCCTTCATTCATTTAGCTTCCAATGTCATGAGATATTCAGTATATGTCTGTGGAGATTAGACACAAGATAATGTGCTTGAGGAAAGCCAATAAAAATAAGGACGTGGTGGACCAATCTCAGGACCAATAACCAAATCTCCCACTATCAGATAAACAGCACCTGAAGCTTTAATCTCCGAGAGAGAGGAGACAATCGATCTCCACTCTCGCTTCAGATCTGAAAACATCCACAGGTGCTTCTGTCCATCCTTCCACTGTGAGAGGACACTTACGTTTATGGCATATAGCTGACGCTCCTATCCAGAGTGACTAACAAGGTTAATCATATTACAGGTAGGCCAATGTAGTGTTAGGAGTCTTGCCCAAGGACTCTTATTGGTGTAGCACAGCATAGTCACCCAGACTGGGGTTTGAGACCCAGTCTCCCACATGTGGTGGTGGCTCCCTGGCGGGTAGCGTTGTTATCATCTGAGCTACACCAACCACACTTCAGTGCCATGGGTCTGAAAGGATGTGTAGCTGTTCAAGAAGCTCCTCACTCAGTAAAGGAGACAAATAACTCTGGAAAAAAAGGAAGATTTAAATCTATATGTTATCTATATGTATTGACAGCATATAAAATGATTTAGTTGTGGAAAGCGTTAGCACTGTGTAAAATTAGATTAGATTAGATTAGATTAGATTAGATTTAACTGTATTGTCATTGTGCAGAGTACAGAGCCAATGAAATGCAGTTAGCATCTAACCAGAAGTGCAAGTACAGCGTTATTTACATAAAGTGGCGTAGTAATAAATATATACACATAGTATAAGCATATCTATATGCATATATATGTACGTATAATGGTGCCAGGCTTGCGGGCAATAAGGAGTGTGTTACAAGATTGCATCACCTTGTAACAGTGGAAAAGGCTGGAATTCCACAGAGGCCTTTCAGGCAGCTGGTAAAAGTGCTTACCGTGGGAGAGAGTTTCTCCCTCTGGCGTGTATATGGCAGCCTTCACAAAAAGCTACAGCGCACTGAAGGAAAGGAAACACAAACGGAAACGCAGTACAGTCCCCTTTAATGCAGGCGATGGCTGTGAAAATGATTCCCTTGTCAAAGAGGGGCTGAAGTTAGCGTTTTATCTGCTGACCATTTGGGAAAGTTTGGAAAATGTTAGGTAGTGCAGTCTTTAGTAGGGCTGGGTAATGAGACAACATGTCATTAACCATGAAAAATGTCCAACTACAACACAATGTGCTTTCCTCATATCATGTCCAGCCGAGTCTGATTCATTAATATAGGGCCTTGTACAGTTGATGATGTTCACAGAGCAGCTGTACAGAGTATCCAGGTCCAAGCCCCCAGTGAGCAAGCCAGGGGCGACAGTGGCAGGGAAAAACTCCCTCAGAGCAAGAAGAGGAAGAAACCTCGAGAAGAACCAAGACTGTAAAGGGGGAACCTGTCGTCAGCCCCGGATAGCAACAAACACTAAACGGATCCGAGTTTATAGGTACAGGCAGTATCGACCAGCATAACTGTTAGAAGACTACAGTGACCGTCTATTAGTGTTGAGTGTTTTTGAGGCTGGTTGAGTATGTCTGATTGGTCTGGGATGAAATAGCAGGGTTGTCGAATGGGTCCCCAGGATGCAGGTAAAGCCCCCTCACAGCCCAAGACAATCAGAAGCTCTGTGGCAGACAGACTGTTCAGCAATGCAGGCATGCGGTGGCGTCCAAACGAGGTGGATGAAGCAGCAGCGTCTGAGCGCACAGGATGGGCAGTAGCTCAGCTAGGGCAAGGAAAGCCCCAGACTATTAGCTCGGACAGAAGGACTGCGAGCACTGTGGGGTTGGCAGGGAAACTAAGCACCAAAGACTTGACTGGACAGGCAGGCTTTAGACCTAGACTTGAAGAGTGGGGCTGTGTTCTGAACACTGACTGGAAGGGTATTCCAAAGCTGGGAGGCTTTGTATGAAAAGGCTCTGCCCCCTGGTGTAACTTTATTCATTCTAGGTTCTGATTAGGGCTGCCCTCTAGAAGTCGACGATTCGAATCGTCAGTCGGCGACCCTTTAAGTCGACTGAGACCCTCAAGTCGACTGACAGCAGTGACCTTTTTTTTTCCCCGTAAAACAGACTACAGCTTACAGAAATGCACAAGAACTTTAGGAATGTAAAAAGACATGTTAATAATTATTAAAGGGAATAATAAATCTATAATAAAGTTCTAGCTGGGCTGTGACGTATCCTTGCTAAAAAAAATTAATCCAGGTGACGACGTGCGCTGGCGGTTCACCGCTTAGGAAGCCGTGAAGCTGAGAAACATGGGGGGAGCGATGTCTCAGAGAAAGCCTGGAGGAGGTTTTGAAGAAGAGAATCCGAACAGATTAAACCGAATTCTGCTCGACATTTAGTCAGACATCCAACACTGCTCCACACGAGGAAGCTGACTTTCGTTTTAGACATAACAGCTGTTTGCGGTGAAGGAGAAACGGACCGAAGACGTTTGTTTTATTATAACTCCATTATTTTAGAACCTAAATTACAGATATTTATATTTATTCATCTCCAGATAAGATTATCTTTATTTAAGCATGAGTACAGTCACTTAATACGCCTGCCGATAAACAAGAAATAATTATTTCAATGCGGGTAATATAATAAACGGTTTCAGGTCTACCATTGTTCTCTTCATCTATAAATAATGTAAATATGGACTAATCTGGTTTATTTAGCAGTGTATTATTTATGAGAGATGAAAGACGAAGGGTCCTCCTACTGAAGAAGCTGTTAGGAGTGAAATTATAAAGACTATAAGCTATAAGCGCTAATGTTTAGCATGTATACGCGCTGCTGCCCGGCGCTGTATCCTGTAACTAAAGGCTCCAGTTCAGATCGATCATCATAAGCCCCGCCTCTTTTAGTTCAGAGATATGCTCCTGTGACTCTGCTGACTCTCTAAATGAGGAGGACGTCAGATCTGAACCGTATGCAGACTGATTTACTGATTACTAGATAATGTACATGGAGGAAAAAATGTGAACGAATAGTCGAATCGTCGACCAGGACGGGCGAGTCGGGTACAGCCCTAGTTCTGCTAGTGACTTTCTTCATCTACCTCATGACTGAGAACATAGAAAACCACATAGACTGAGCACAATGTTCCCTCACTGGACAGACCCACTGTAAAAGTAAGGCTGCCCTAGTTTAACCCCGGGTTATGAATGAGACATAATCTAAAATTACAGCGTGCATATTGCCTTCGGTAACCACGACTTCTAAAGGTTAATGCTTTTCAAGTGTCATTAAGCTAATGCTCTGTGATGCTGGACATGTATTAAACAGACATAGAGATAATTACAGCCATATGATATTATAACCCTCTGGTTGCAGGGGAGTCTTATCCTGCACCCCACCACCGCAACCCTGACATAATGGACCTGCCTCTAGCAGTCTGATTTGCTGTGTCCGGTTGGAGTTTATTGTTCCTCTCATGTTTCCATCATGTCTGAGTTCCCCTGCTTTAACACACCTGATCCAGCACAATCACTAAAACATTCATGGGCTGAACCAGGCGTGTTAGTTCAGCGCCGGGAGTTTGTCACCCCTGACATGAGGCGTCCTGATCCAAACAGCCTTTATTTAGCCTCTTGTGCTGAGAATGGCAAGTGGCTATACAGCGTTATTCACGCAGTCGCAGGATAAACAGAGTGAGTCAGAGCCCGTGGCTGTTCCTCCCCTGCTGCTGCACACTTTGATTAGGGCTATTGTGTTCTCTTTGTTTAGGTGGAAGTGATGAGATTGATATTTAAAGAAAGCGCCTCTGTTTCACGGCATGCTGTCAAAGCACTTCAGCGCTGATGGGCTTCAGATATTTCCGCTTGAAGTGTCCAGCTGCGGCTGCTCTTCGGGATTACAACCCGAACGGACCTTTAGGATGCGGCTATCACCGGCAATAGCAAAAGTTGCATCTGTGCCATATTTGCATTTAGCAGATATGTTTTATTATGGCTGGAATTTAATGTAACTGTATTTGCATGTGCGTATGGTTTTGGCAGCAGTGGGTTGGGCTTTGACATCAACTGGAACAGAACAATGTATGGAATTAAACATGTAATTATGTAGTTAAATGTTAATAGCTTGATTATACAAAGGCTCTGTATGGCTCTCGACTCTTTCAGCGTCTACAGGTTAATCACGTGCTTCCTGTTTCATCATGGGGAAGCGGACAGCAGACGTACTGTAGCCTTTGCACTCAAGGGTGTAAGTGAAATGATCACGGGAGGAATAATGCGAATACTTGAGCATCTGTTTGCTATATTGGTATTCATATCTCTCTTTATTATAATTCATCAGCAGACAAAAATGAGTCACCTGTAACTGAAATGTACCTAATACCATGTAACACCTCCACAAGCATAAACAACAGCTGTGATTGGATTTGGCATGTACTGGACAAGTTCCTGGATGTAGGCCATATCGGTGTTCAGACACTCCTGCATTGAAGAATTGCACAGTGGGGCAGGTTTGGTGGATGCCTTCTCTGGCACAGTTCTGAGGAGAGTTCCCTGTAGACTGGGATTTTAGCCACTGCTGGTAGACCCGTAGGCTTCTATACACCTGCAGATTCAGCTACTTCCTTCACACTATGGTCTTTGGCCACGCCCACATGCTCAGTAGCTCCATTTAGCCAATCATTAACATCTGCTCTGGAGCCATTTTCCACACATGGAACGAGACATTCACTTTACCTAGGTTTGAATGTGCATGTCTGTCTGAGATGCACTGGCAGCCTGTCTCGGTGTATCCCGTGACCAGTGGGATTAAGTGGGATTAAGCAGGTTAGAAGGGGAATGACTGAATATTTGATGGACTACTCAGAATGTGATTGTTGAAGTAGTTACTTTAGTGGCAGACCTATAATTTGCGAAATGCTGGTCTAGTCGGATACATCATAACTCCAGGCCTGGGTTCCTCCTCATGCTACCGCTCTACAAACTGAACCTCTTTCCACGTGACTTTTGAATCTACACGAGCAGAGGAGCCTAATAAACTCGTGTGGGGGCGCCTTACTTTAGTTAAGTATAGATATTGCAGTGATGGGTTTATGTGCCATACAGGCTTGACTAGTTCAGTGGATTATTGAAATATATAAGTGATAGTGATCTTCATCCGGGGTAGATGGCTCACCCTGTATTTTATTTTAGATTATTATAATTGATAATTGATTCTAAGATCCCAGAATTGATTTGCCATGTTCAAATCAATGGGTCACGGTGCCATAGTACTCCTGTTGTTTCCCCCGGGGAGGAGGCATGCTCAGGATGGGGGGCTCTGCATCTGTTTGCTGTACAAATAACTGTACGCATGTGTGTATTTGTGGGTGCACGTGTGTGCGCATGTGTGGGCGTATTTGTGGGTGTATGTGTATTTGTGAGTGGGTGGGTGTGCACATGTATTTGTGTGTGTGTGAGTGTGTATTTGCGTGTGTGTTTATCTGTGAGTGTGTGTGTGTGTGTGCGTGCACGTGTATTTGTGTGTGTGTGTGTGTGCGTGCACGTGTATTTGTGTGTGTGTGTGTGCACGTGTATTTGTGTGTGTGTGTGTGTGTGTGCACGTGTATTTGTGTGTGTGTGTATTTGTGTGTGCACGTGTGTTTGTGTGTGCAGGTGTATTTGTGTGTGCACGTGTATTTGTGTTTGTGTGTGTGTGAGTGTGTATGTGTGTGTGTGCACGTGTATAAGTGTGTGTGCGCGTGTGCAAATGCACGTGTGTATTTGCGCGTGTGTGTGCATGCGTATGTGTGTGTGTGCGCGAGTGCGTGTGCGTGTATTTGCGCGTGTGTGTGCGTGAGTGTGTGTGTTTGCGTGTGAGTGTGCGCGTGAGCATGTCTGTGTGAGCGTGTGTGTGTGAGTGCGTGTGTCTGTGCGCGCGCACGTGTGTGTGTGTATTTGCGCGTGTGTGTGCATGCGTATGTGTGTGTGTGCGCGAGTGCGTGTGCGTGTGTGTGTATTTGCGCGTGAGTGTGTGTGTGTGTGTGTTTGCGTGTGAGTGTGCGCGTGAGCATGTCTGTGTGAGCGTGTGTGTGAGTGCGTGTGTCTGTGCGCGCGCACGTGTGTGTGTGTATTTGCGTGTGTGAGTGCGTGTGTCTGTGCGCGCGCACGTGTGTGTGTGAGTGCGTGTGTGTGTGTGTGTGTGCGTGCGTGCGTGCGTGCGTGTGTGTGTGCAAGCGTGAGTGTGTGTGTGTGCGTGCGTGTGTGCGTGCGTGTGTGTGTGCGTGTGTGTGTGCGTGTGTGTGTGCGTATGAGTGCAGAGGGGCTCTTAATCAGATGCATGGTCTGACCTGTAGTGGGAGTGAGTGCCAGAGAAGGAGTTATTGATTGGATGGCATCACACATGGTTTTCCTCCCTCTCCGTGTCCGCGGCCCAGCGCAAAGCCTTCCCTGGAGTCCCTTTCAGCCGCAAACGCTTTGCTGTCCGGCAGCGTTCTGAGGAGGGAAAAAAAACTTTCCCCAGATCAATAACGTGCTTTCCTGTTCGGTCGTCTTCCACGAGGGCAGGAGTGTCAACCATGATTATGCTGTCGAAAGAGACGCACGGAAAACGCTGTGGAATGTTTTATTAACCTCTCGGCTGTTTACCGAAATCAATATGGAGCTATATTCTAGCCCAGCGCCGAAGAACAATGTTTTACTCCGAGGGTGATAACAGGAGCTGGTTTCAGGCAGCACAGCACGTTATTTATTGTTATTGCTATACTAGCAATATGCAAATGAGCATCTAACCTGCCTTTGTATTTGTTTTGTTGTCTGCTGTGAGCCCTGGACACATTCCAGATGATGGAGTTGGCACCACACCGTTGTTACCTTTGTTAGAACAGATACTGATACTAATACTTTGGGAGTTGCATGATAATGATATTTACCTTTTAAATTAATTACCATCTACAGTGATCTGCACCCAGAAGGAAGCGTGGGATTGCAGTGCTGTTGGGGAGGAAGATAAAGACTCATATGGGTGATATTTATTGAGCTACACATACAGAAGTACTCTCTCTCAGTATGGCATTGGGCCGCCATGTTTACTAATGCAACAGGCCAGACTTCTAGGCATGCGGGTGTAGAGGTTGCTAATGGTGTCCTGTGATAATCCATCCCATGCAGTTTAGATGTTCCCACACAGTTCCTGCAGATGGTGCGGTGGGGGTGGAGGTGGAGTGACCCCAGGCTTTCTGGATACATGACGTGTAAAAACGTTGACCGCAGTGCCTCCACACACGGATTCGTTGGTCGTCTCCACCAAGACAAAAGCGGGACTCGTCACTGAAGATGACCCGCTGCCATTCTGAGTCACTCCATGCCAGTCTGGCACGACAGCATTGCAGTCTTTGGCAACGTTGACTCATGCAGGGCATCACTGCTCGCTGAATGCCCAAAAACAGGGCTGTTGGGTCAGTCTACACATGTTGGACAATCCGTTGGTTCTCTCCCTCTGTGGTTTGTGTAGGTCTCCCAGAACGTTTATGTTGCTGGTGCATGCCTTCTTCAATCCACTTCCACCAGCAGCCCTGCAGTGGTAGTATCCAAACGACCCATATGGTCCACAATACGCTAATAAGCCCATCTCACTTTCATCCACATGTCTCACTATGTCACACCTGTAACCTCTGTGGGTGGATTTCTCCTGGGCTTAGATGATCTCTGTAATACGTGGTCTAGAAGGGCTTACTTCTTATTTCTTTCACACTACTTCTACAGTCAGCAGTGACTAAGACCATTTCTCCTTACGTCTTCTGGGTGAACTCTCTCACAATGTCACTCACATTCATATCACTTACTGTAGACACAGTCTGCTGTGTGCCTGTGTTGACCGCATCGTCTGTCTGGCACCCCTCCCACAATGTCAGACTGGACGGAAACGTGGACGGCTTTGGTTTCGCATTGAATACTTTTTTATCCAGTGATAACCTGATATTCTCTGTATGTAAATATGATATTGACATTGTGCCGCATGCATCGGCCTCTTGGTTTGTCTTGTGTTATACATCCAGCTTAAATCCAAAATTCATCAAATCTGTGACGGTGGGAGATCGTGTCGTCTCAGTATCTCAAAACTGATCTCGGTATTGAGTTGTGGTTTTTGCCATGGACAGGTTCTTTTTATTCCCCTTGAATTCAGGATTGTGATTGGATACCACAGGTGCATTTTTTTTTTGTGTTTTTTTTTTTTTGTTTCAAGGTCAGTGACTGATGTTAGAGGCTTCTCCTTCATGTGTGTGTGTGTATATGTGTATGTGTATGTGTGTGTGTGTGTGTGTGTGTGTGTGTGTGTGTGTGTGTGTGTGTGTGTGTGTGTGTGTGTGTGTGTGTGTGTGTGTGTGTATATATATATGTGTGTGTGTGTGTGTGTGTGTATATGTGTGTGTGTGTGTGTGTGTGTGTGTGTGTGTGTGTGTGTGTGTGTGTGTATGTGTATGTATGTGTGTGTGTGTGTGTGTGTGTATGTGTGTGTGTGTGTGTGTGTGTGTGTGTGTGTGTGTGTGTGTCTATGTGTGTGTGTGTGTGTGTGTGTGTGTGTGTGTGTGTGTGTGTGTGTGTATATATATATATGTGTGTGTGTATCTATCTGTGTGTGTGTGTGTGTGTGCGTGTATGTCAGATTGTCTGTTATGTGTTTCTTGTGTGTGTATATGTATATATATATATATATATATATATATATGTGTGTATGTGTACGTGTGTGTCAGACTCTCTGTTATGTGTGTCTCATGTGTGTGTGTGTGTGTGTGTGTGTGTGTGTGTGTGTGTGTGTGCGTGTATGTCAGATTCTCTGTTATGTGTGTCTCATGTGTGTGGGTGAGTATTTCAGATCAGATGTCTTTTTCGTGTGTGTGTGTGATATGTGTCAGAAACTCTGTAATATTTTGTGTGTGTGCGGTTACCACTGCGTGTGTGTGCGCTTGTGTGTATCTGTGCTTGATCTTATAAGTCTATTTATTGATCTGTTAGTCAGGAGGCATGTGTCATCAGTGCTCAGTGTGATGTGACAGTGCTGAGGATCAGAGGGAGGGCCGAGTGAGATTTCAGATGGTCATTTTACTGAGCTCCTGTGTGCTTCTTGTGTTTCCGCTGTCAGTCACTGTTGACACACGATGAGCTGGAGTTTGAGGTGCCACCTTCAGCTGCGTCTTTCACCTAGTTGACGATTCTCATTTCATGTTGTATTAGGACAGCAGAAAGAAACCATCAGCACAGCTTCTAGCCATATGCCTAGTGCTGGGTTGACACATGATGTCTATAGCAATATAATACTGTATATAAGGTAAACTGAAAAATGTTGGTTGGCCGAGGCTTTTTGCTGTGTGCAGTTTACCAAACCCAGAAGGAATCAACCGACAGGAATGAAGCTTGGTAGGATAAGTTTCACGCACAGCCACGCATGTGACGGAAGCAAGGATGGGCCTTATCGCTGGACCTGACTGACCCAACAGCCTCGATTATGTACACTCAGAGAACAGCGATGTACTCTGAGTCATCCTCTTAGTGCCAGCACCATTGGTAGACATCTGCACGACGCAGGACTACATGTAGGAATTGGGTGAGGATATTCAAGCTGCATAGGATGGATTATCACAGGACACCATTAGGAACCTCTACAACTCCATGCCAGGACGTCTGGCATCTTGGGTTAGCAAGCATGGTGGCCTGACGCCATACTGAGAGACACTACTTCTGTATGTGTAGCTCAGTAAATATTCCCCATATCAGTCTAAATGTATCATCATGTATTGTTCCTGGTAACATTTATCTTCCTTCCCAACAGCACCGCAACCCCACACCTCCTTCTGGGTGCAAAGTCTGCAGGAGGATGAGTGTGTATTCCAATGACACACCTCCATATGCCCACTCCAAGAAAACAAGGATCAGGAGACAGTAACCAGAGACAGTGACGCAGCTAAGCATCTCTCTGTTACTGCACTGCATAAACCCAGACCTGTATCACAAAGCTGGAGTAGGTGGCATGCAGTGTGTATTCAGTTCCGTTCTATCTGTACCTGTATGTTTAAATGAGCTTGAGTTTCATGTGTATCTGTGTTTGTCTTTGTATCTCTGAGCCATAGCTGCTCTTTGTAGTGTCTGCTACCTGGAGAGACTCTCTGACGGTGCTGTAACCTTTAGCGGCTGCTGTATGCTTATTTCTGCCGAGTAAAGGGGAAACTCCAGTGAATGTCTTTTCACTGGAACAGTGTGTGTGAGTGTGTGTGTGTGTGAGTGTGTGTGTGAGACAGTGTGTATGTGTGAGTGTGTGAGTGTGTGAGTGTGTGAGTGTGTGAGAGTGTGACTGTGTGTGACTGTGTGTGTGAGTATATGTGTGTGTGTGTGTGTGTCATTCGCTGTTATGTCTTGTGTATGTCTATCGTGTGTGAGTGTGTGTGAGTGTGTGTGAGAGTGTGTGTGAGAGTGTGTAAGAGTGAGAGTGTGTGACTGTGTGTGTGAGTATGTGTGTGTGTGAGAGTGTGTGTGTGTCATTCGCTGTTATATCTTGTGTATGTCTATCTTGTGTATGTCTATCGTGTGTGTGCGTGTGTGTGTGTGTGTGTGTGTGACTGTGTGTGAGAGTGTGTGAGTACATATATGTGTGTGTGTGTGTGGTATGTGTCATTCGCTGTTATGTCTTGTGTATGTCTATCGTGTGTGTATATATATGTGTGTGTGTGTGTGTGTGTGTGTGTGTTACATAAAGGCAAAGTAAAAAAAAACACTTTATTTAAGTTGACTATTATTTTACCATCATCAGCTTTGCATATAAAGGCCTGTAAGACACATGTAGGCTCCATATCTGCTAGGATTGAGTACAAGGTCCTCTTCTTACTGGCCAGTGTATTTATGGCAATGCCCCTTGCTAGCTGAAGGAGCTACTCACCCCACTAACTAAAGTGTGTTACAAATAAAATGTATTAATATTATTATTTTTTTAAATTATTTTTTTTTACTTTATTTTGTCATTTTACAAATTTCCCAGCACAACAAAGTATAAACAAATATGGACATTATTATTATTATTATTATTATTATTATTAATAATAATAATAATAATAATAATAATAATAATAATAATAATGTTATTATTATTATTTTATTTATTTATTTCTATATTTGTGGAAGTATAGACATCGGGACCCCTGGTTCCCATCACCACCACTGTAAAGAAATCTAATTCTGCAAGTTTCACATTCACACACCATTTCAGACTGCATGACTATATTAATTAGTCAACCACTGGGTTGTATAAAAATTTGGGAAGGTCAGTGGAGTTCCCCTTTAACAGATGAGAAACACTGGCAAGGCATAAAACACAAGCTCTACGGTGCCCTCTAGTGGAGCACACTGCAGGCAGCTCATGGTTCTTATGAGAATGGACATCACTGGAGACAAGCATATCGTCACTGTCCAGAGAAAAACATGTATCTCCATTTTTGTTGATTTTTGCTTTCATGCCTCATTTGATCACACGAGCTGCTGTTTACACTGTGTGGAAATTTCATCAAGAATAGACCAACAGTAATGGCCCAAAACTGCTTGGTAAGATGTCTGGTTCCATTGACTTCCATTCAAATGAAGTGAGTTGACATTATGGAGATGCCTGTGTTTCTTTGGACAGCGGTGATATATACAGCACACAGATGATCCTCATTTCCTGTTTTAGGCTTTCAGGAATATCTGAATGCTTGAACGTACTGACTCCACCTTAGCGCTTTAATAATCAGACACCATGATGCTTCAATAGGTGGTGTACCGGGTGAAAGTCTCTTTCAGGTATGAGTTATTTTATAACGGCTATATTGATAATAAATAAGCTCAGATTATGTGACATACAGTGTGAGACACGCTGATGTCGGCTCCAGCTGAATAACTGAACGGTGTTATAGTCACAATTGAAATGATAAGCAGCAGACCCTCAGTCCCCTCCCGCTGTTAGGTCTGTTGCATTGGAAGTTGTTTACTAGAAGGAATGGCCGCTCTGTTGGGGTTACCGTTACTTAGTCCAACATCAGTGATTCAGTGAGGGCAGTGATTGCTGTGCTTCCTCTCATTCTTTTCCAGAGAAAGCACCTGACTCCATCAGCTGTGTGCAGCAAGGCATGGTCCAGCTGGTACTGATGGCTCGAACAGCTGTCAAACAGCATTCGGTAAACTCCAGCAATGTCTGATGATCGGAATCCCGAATGTGTGGTTAGGCACGGATAAGCTGAAGTTGCCGGTTCCACCTTAAATGGTGCAGCCACATTCAGCTGCCTGTACAGGAGAATGTAACCACAGCTCCACAGCGAGGCCTGCAGGGCTAGTGTTAAGCAATCTGAGTCTGTAGAGTGTTGAGTTCAGACTTCCCTAAAAACTATACACTGGCTGGATGCTTCGTTACACCCCCTTGTGTTCAGACTGTAGTCCATCTGATTCTCTGCATACTGTATTACCCTGTTCTTCAGTGGTCGGGACCCCCACAGGACCACCACAGATCAGGTATTGTGTGGGTGGTGGATCATTCTCAGCCCTTCAGTGACATTGACGTGGTGGTGGTGTGTTAGTGTGTGTTGTGCGAGTGGATCAGACACAGCAGTGCTGCCGTAATGGTGAGTGTAGATGCCAGGAGGTGTTTATGAAGTGGCTGGTTGGCGTATGTACTTAGCTATACACTATAAATGACTCCTGCCGAGGCATATTTGAGGAAGTGCATATACTGAAGTGTATCAGCACAGCCCAGAGCTGCATACGGCTGCCACTGAATCTTTCAGGTTTAAAAATGCTGCTAGAAGGTTTCCACCAGCACAGCTAGAGCCTTTCATCAGCTAGGAGACACGCGCCAGCGATCAGAGGCTAACTAATCTGGCCCCTCTTCCCCAGAAAGTGTTGTAGTGCTGCGTTAATCTCAGCGCTTCAAAGCGGATGTTCTCTTCCCCATCTTCCAGTGATCTCTATGCTGTGATGCTAGCGGGAAACACGTTCCTGTCTGCTTGGTGTGCATATTCGGATCCAGGCCTTTCCTTTCATATGGCAAGGCCACCTTAGCCTAACCCATACTCTGTTGTTTTGGGGCTGTGCACTCTGCTGGCCTACACATGGGGTTTGTAAAGGAGCATCTGGATACCAGCGGGAATCAGCCTGGAATGCTTCCTGAGAGCCTTACACTTTACTCTCGGTGTCTCTCCCTGGACCTTGTAGGGTATGAGAAGCTTCCGGGGTGGTGCCACCCAGATGACTGCTTGTGCTTTGTGTAGTTACACTCCGCAGGCTATACTGACTTTCAAGTTGGAGCCACACGGGGGCGCCATTCACCTCAGAGGTCTTAATTAACTGTGGGCTCAGCCAGAAATGGGAGCAGCTGGGGCAGCAGCGGGAAGCGGTGGCGATTCACATGCTCTCGGGGAGGTGGCTGTCTCTTTTTTTCTCTCTCTCTCCTCCTTTTGTGGACAGTGATGGGTCCCTGGATCTGTATTTCACCCATTCCATCAGCCTGTAAAACCAGACCCTGCGAATGAGCAGGCCCGCCCCTTTCAAAGTCCCTTTGACTGCAGTTGAGACGGCCTCTCAGTGGGTCCAGCTAGATTCTGGCACACACCTTCACTTAGGCTTATGTCTCATGGTAAACTGTAACATCTAGGGGGCAGTGTGTCTTTGTTACTGTAGGTACCAGGAGTCCATAAGACCCTAGGCAGTTTCCTTGTTCATATCATTGGCTCCCGGGCTTGTTATGAGCAGAACTATAATGAAGCAAGGTATTTATATTCTTCTGAGGAGTGTGAAGGACGTAGAACTGGTTGTCCTCAATTCCACAGTGAAATTACACCAAATCGTGAGGTCACTGCAGATGAGGTCATGAGGGCTGAGGCTGCTCAGGACTGAAATATAATGCTCATGAGGTATGTATGCTTATTAGCATGCTCTGCTGCCGGGTTCTCAACCCTGGTCCTGGAGGCCCACTGCTCTGGAGATGTTAGGGCTTCTTCTGCTTTGACACACCTCAGTAATGGGCTGTTTAGGGGCAGATACCATGGATAAGGTGTGTTGGAAGCGGGGACCAGGCCTGAGAAACAGTGCTCTGTAAGTTGTAGCATGTATTATTACGTGTTGTTTTGTTTGTGCTGGTGAAGAATAAGGATGTTACAGTGTATTGTGAAACTGTGATATCACAAAGCAAAACAATCCGCATCATGGCGGTGTGGCGATGGATCGTGGAGAACGAACCTTCCACTAATTATGGCGTCTATTGCAACTGGAGTGTTTAAACACCAAAGTGATCAACACCAAGCACTCCTCGCTCCAGCACTCCTTCAGCCTCCCAGCCTCTGGAACGGTGGTGATAACATGAGCATAGTCATAACCGTTCAATCAAATTTTGTTAAGAATAGTATAAGAATATGAAACCCTTCTACCAGGTATCAGGACTTGAATTGAATCAAGGGCTGAGAGTAACATTACACCCCTGGTGTAGGACAGTGTCATGCTGTATTTCATGTGGGATAAAGGTGGTAGTAACTTCAGGCTCCTGCACATGGCGCTGCACAAGGGTGATAGGTATATGAATACCTGCGGGTGTGAGTGATGGGATCCATAGATTGAGAAGAGGTGGTACAGTGCAGGGAATGTCTTGTTCTATATGGCTCCAGAGCAGATGTTAATGATGACTGAAGGGGTGACTGAGCATTTGGGCGTGCCAAAGACCATAGTGTGAAGGAAGTAGCTGAATCTGCAGGTGGATGGAAGCGTACGGTCATACAGGTCTACCAGCAGTGGCTAAAACCCCAATCTACAGGAAACACTTCTCAGAACTGTCCCAGGGAAGGCATCCACCAAATCTGGCCCAATTTGGTGCAGGTGTGTCTGAACATTAAGGTGACCTACGTCCAGTCCATGCCAAATCCAGTCCCAGCTCTTATTCGTGCTGTTGTGGGTAATACACACTATTAGATACATCTCAGCCACAGCTGATTAATTTCCTGTCTGGTGGGCTACGTACTAGTATCATATTGCCCACCAAATTCCTTTACAATCTTCTTGACTCTGGTGGGTTCAGTGTGGAAGATGATCGCCTGGAACCGTCTGGGATTTTTCCGTTGGTCGTGTGGTACCCACAAGCCGAAGTTCGATAGGAATTAAGAGACAGCAGTCCCAACAAGTCAATGCAGTTCCTCGAAGCTCAGCAGATCTGCTTCAGCAGCGTGTGGTTCTTCCAAGTGGTGGTTTGGCGAACCTTTTGAAGATCACTGCTGTCTCCCGTCTTCACGCTTGACACTGATGTCTACTCAAGGTCAACAGGTTCACTCAGTGCCAGCTAACAGACAGCATCTGGTGCGAACAGGCTGGCCTTTTTGGTGGTGTGTCTAAAAGCATCTGTATCTCACACACACACACACACACACACACACACACACATATATATGTATATACAGAGCAGTTCTTTAACCAGCAGACAGGGGGAACTGTAGGACCTTGCTATCTTTCAGGCCAATCAGAATACAGGCATCATTGTGATAGGCTACTCACTGGCAAAGCTCTCTCTACACTGTTGTCTCCCGACTGTCGACGACTCTCCATCTCCCTCTTCCCCCTGCTCTCTCTATCTCTGTCTCTCTCTCTCTCTCTCTTTCTGTGTCTGTCTTACTCACAATCTCGAGCCTCACTCACTGGCTCTGTTCTCCCCTCTCTCTCTCTCTCGCCCTCTCTCTCTTTCTCCCCCTCTCTCCCTCTCCGCTCGTGGCTAAATTAGATGCAGAGAGGGGGGACTCCATCGCGGCTGCTTCCATTGATACTCGAAGGATTAGATTTTTGGAAATCGGAGTCTGTGAGGAGGAAGGCTTTTGGCCACGGGGACTGGCGAGTAAGTAGAACATCATCTATAGAAGCTGCTGGATTTACATCGAGGTACAATAGTTTCTGGGTTGAGACGAGAGGTGGTGGTGGGAGGGGGGGCAGGCCAAAAGAGGGGGATTCTAATTACGGATAAGGATCAGCGGAGGATGGACGTGTAATTTCCATTCATGGAAATCTGCTCTGGGTGATTCTCCATGCTTCATTGTCTTTCCTCCATTGTGCCGGATTGGTGTGATGGCATGTTGGAAGTGGCTTCTCGTCCGCTGCAACAGCTGTGCAAGCCTGGCCTCTTTTCTTTTTTTTTTTTTCTTCCCTCCCCCAGATCATTTCATCACACTGACAATGTCACAGCGTCGCATGATTGATAGCCCTAGCAGCGCCTACCGTGTGTCACAAAATGGTCATGCGTCCACTTGCAGGACCACAATGACATCGCCGCAGTGGTTAAAAAGACAAAGCAGATGGGTCCAGACTCGGTCTGTTGATGATGTCAGGGAAACCGGCTTCTGCTTTTGTTCACCTGCCTGAGTGCGTGGGTTACGTCGGCAAGCTGTGTAATTATGCACTGGTTAACACCAGACGCTGTTACACCGAGCGCCACTGGGAGACTGGCTCTTGTGTGTCTGTCAGTTTATGGCGGGCTGTATTGCTCAGTTGTGGTAAATGGTCAAGGTTATGACCGGCACACACAGATAGAGGACCAGACGTGGGCAAGGATGACCTCCGTCCTCCATTCAGCTTATTAAATGGGAAGCTTGTACGGTCCATGTCTTGCCAAAGATGCCGTTGAAAGCACCGAGCAGCGAGCACTTACTCTGATTGTAGGTATTCTATTAGGTGCTGCATGATGTTCATCGTTTGGTTACGGCGACGGTGCTGAGCACTCAAATGCCATGCACTCTCTTCAGTCCCTCCTCCAGGTAAGCTTTTCATCACTTGCCAGTAGGAGTAAGTAGCCTCCACTGCAGATTTGTGGTGATACCCAGTCAGGTTACTCAAAGTTCAAACGGTGGACAGTCAAAGTGAAAGCTCCCCTCTGGTCTCCCCTCGTTAGCTCTGGTCACATAAAGCCCGGCACAGACAGGGTTTCTTGCTTATGGGGGGAAAAGCCAACTGAGATGTTTGTCTCTTTTGCAGGAGGTGTTGTGGATAAGGACCTCCGCCATTACCTTAACCTCCGGTTCCAGAAGGGATCCGTGGACCACGAGCTCCAGCAGATCATACGGGACAACCTCTACCTCCGTACTGTGCCCTGTGAGTAACCCTGAGCTGGTGTGCTGTAGTTAACCCCAGTCTGCTAGAACTCTGGGAAGGGGATTGGTTGGGATTGGGATCGGTTTAATTGTGCATTGCTGAATCTGGAGGAGGTGACCTTTTGCTTTTGGCGTATCATGCTTTCTCGGAAGAGTCCGTTTGAATTTTGACTGGAGGTGACCGTTTGCCCTGTGTCAGTGGGAGCAATGGTGAGCAATGAGGACGTCGCTGTATTAGTGCTTGGGTGCTGCAAGTTGAGTGAATCATATTTTAGATAGAAGACCAAAAACTTTTCCCGTGATGGTTGCAGGATGCCTCTTATACAGCTACGTTTTTTTTTTTAACCCATACAATCTGATCTCCACTGTCAATGTCCCGTCTTAATGCTGCTGTTGCTATAGTTCTACATGTAAAGAAAATGAAATATAAATTAAAAATTTTTTTTAAAAATGTTGTATCGCAAACTACTAATTCCACATACTGATCTGTTTCACTTTGGTCAAGTTGGACATGCCTCCACTACCAACTAATCTGAAGGCAAATTTAGTGGGGACACATTTAAAGGGGACAAATACTCTCATGGCCGTTCGAACAAAACTTTGCATCTCCATTTTTTACATTTTTGGCATAAATTGAAAATTCCAGTTGCCCTTTACATGAATCGATGAGCCGTTACCCAAAATGACTTGGTCCTGGTTCCACTGACTTCCTACAGAAGTACCTTTTAACTTCTCCTGAAAAGTTTTCGGTTTGGAGATGGTAGACTTTGAGTCCAAGAGCAGTGATATGCAGACTCTGAATATACACATTAGCTTTGAATGGGCTGATCTCACTGTTTGTCTACAGCTTTGGTTTGTGTTTCTCTGTCCTGACTCGCAGGACTGAATCGGTGTGTCAGTCTTAGTACAAGTTGGGTTACAGCCACTGTGTGTGGAATATTGGTCCTGTTTTGGATTTAGGTGATGCTGAAATGGTAAAAAGGCGGTTCACACACTCAAGCCTAGTAAATTCCTTTTTAAATTGGTGCCGTGACCCGGGTAATATCTGAAGATCTCCATTCAGCTGGGATTGGAAAAGAGAGATGAAGGTTTATAGACGTTTAAATGGCTAGCTCTGGCTGAATTGAACCCAGAATGAGCAAAACAGCTGAAGCCATCTATCAGGTATCAAGCTTTTATTTTTTTTTGCATTGGGTCACAGTGCTCTGACATTCTTTTTGTTTCCTTTTTTTCTGTTCCATTTTCCTTCTCCTTTCTCCTTCGTTCCTTCTCTCTCCTTTTTCAGGGACTCTTTGCATTCATTTGACTCGTTCCTTCCCTCCCTCCATCCGTCTCCTTACATTGCACTCTGGCACCTTAATATTGTCGTCCGCTCTACATCTATAGTTTCCTCACTCATCCCGCCTGTTCGGTCTCTCTCTCTCGCTTTCTCTTCCTCTCGTCCTCTCTCCTTGCTCTGTGTCTCAGCCTGGGGTTTCCAAGGCAACCACCATCTCTTCTCCAGGCCTGCCTGCCGACGGTTCCCCCTCCCCCTCCATAGCGCGGCACAAAACACATCACAATTACCGAGCGGCTGGCTAAAATGATGCCTTTGATTTATGCTCGTGCTGCGCAGTCATGAACGCTCGGTTCTGGAAGTATTCCTCCCGTACGGAGAGTCATTAATGTAAGCGAACAGCCCTGCTAGGAAATGTAGAGGAGGAGGGATTGGAAGAGACAGGACAGGGCAATGCTTTAACTGTGCCGTAGACATACTGTGCATACTTGCCGAGGGAGGAACTAGAAGGCGACTTGGGTGGCTGATCCCGCCGGCTGATTGAAAACATCTCAGATTAAGGTTCGCCTGGGCTTGTCTTGCAGCTCCTAAGGAATAAAGACATTGACTGAGCTTCTATGTCACTGGTAATTAAAGCACAGTTCTAGGTGGATCCGTATCAGTTGTTTCCCTTCGCTGATATCCCCACAGCGATGCCCTGTCGGCGAGGTCTAGCGCTGGCAGGACTGGTTGTGTTTGCTTTCAGTCTGTCTTTGGATGTGAACTTGTTCTGCCAGTGTCTTGCCCCGTGTGGTCAGCTGTATGCTTTTGCAACCCAGAGAGACCCAGGCAGCCGTAAATACAGCATCCTCCTCCTGGTTCGAAGGTCGTGGGATGGCCTGTTTAATTTTAGAAACCTTGTCC
>JAMWET010001379.1:635000-652500 GCA_024036415.1 Prochilodus magdalenae | reverse complement strand
AGTTGGTCTTGGGAATGACATATACTGCGTCCTGCACAGTGGTCAGAGGGATTTTAAGCCATTCTTCTTGCAGGATAGTGGCCAGGTCACTACGTGATGCTGGTGGAGGTTCGTCCTTCTTGGTGGTATGCTGACATTACCCTGGATACTGTGGCTCTTGATACATCACAAAGACTTGCTGTCTTGGTCACAGATGCGCCAGCAAGACGTGCACCAACAGTTTGTCCTCTTTTGAACTCCGGTATGTCACCCATAATGTTGTGTGCATTGCAGTATTTTGAGCAGAACTGTGCTCTTACCTGCTAACTGAACCTTCACACTCTGCTCTTACTGGTGCAATGTGCAGTTAATGAAGATTGGTCACCAGGCTGGTCCAATTTAGCCATGAGACCTCCCACACTAAAATGACAGGTGTTTCAGTTTCATTGTCCACCCCCTGTTTGTATGTATGTACATACATACATACATACATACATACATACATACATACATACATACATACATACATACATACATACATGCACATATATATACACACAAACACACACACATTTTGGTCAATGGTGGTATGGCAAAAACAAACCATGGTACTTTTAAGAGTACAGGTTTATGGACAAGACAAAACTCATTCATTCATTTTCCAAGCCGGTTATCTATCTGGGTCTTGGGGGGGCGGGTGGAGCAGAACGCAGGAAACACCTCTATTTTTAGAAGACAACCCTGTGGCATCAGACATACACATACAAACACACACACACTCCCTCACACACACACACACACACACACACACACACACTAACACCTAGGGGGGCAATTTAGCAATTCACCAGACTGCATGTCTTTGGACTCTGAAAGAAATCCGGTGCACCTGGAGGAAACCCACACAGAGCACATGCAAATTCCACCCAGAAAGTACCCCGGACGCCCCTCTGGGAATCTAACCCAGCCTCCATTGCTGCATTAGCAGATCTCTCTGGGCCTCCTTGATGGGTGAGCGTTTTTGTCTTTCTGAGGTCCAGTTTTTGAAGTTGGTCATTGCAAAACATTCCCTACTGGTCCGAGGAGAAAGCAGGATTAGCCAGATAGCTAAACCCTAAAGATGCCCAATCCGAATGTCCCTCAGCTCATTTCCGATTGCACAGGCTTGGCTGTGGGCCAAAGATATCTGGCTAACTGGTTTCGGTCTTGACGTCCTCAGTGATTAGTCGACGTTGACTTGACCTCTATCTGTCAACTTTAAATCAGCTGAATGTGTGCGAGCCCGGATGTGTACCCAGTCAGGGACACGCTTCTTTTGCTCAGAATGTGTTGCTTCTCGTTTCCTCACGGTATCTGAAAACCGTTGTCCATGCCTGTCTGCGTCACGTCCAGTTAAACTGAACCGGTTCTCCTCTGTTAAAGCCCCTGATACAACTCGTTTTAATAAAACGGTGAAGGTGTGTTATGATGTAAATGATGAGGTCATGATATTGCCCAGCTCTACATGGAATATAGACTACAGGCCAGGCTTTATTATTTTACAGTTCAGGACTGAAAATTCATATTTTGGCCAAAGGGTACTTTGAACCAGACCAGTTAGACCAGATTCGAGTTGCGCTTGAATTGCCACCTTCAAATCAATGCATCGATGCATTATTGCACCCGTACCTGACACAGCCCAGCACAAATCCTCCTTAGCAGCCATCAGCTGTCGCGCAGTGATCTATTACCCTGCAGGTGTCTCAGGCTGTTGTGTGCTGGAGAGAAGGGTGAGATGAAGACAATAGGAGAGACAGCTGTTGTGCTGAGTGTGATGCAGGAAGGGTTTCCAGTGTATTTCGGTGTCGCCGTGTGTCAGGCCGTTTGAAGGCTTCACTTTGCTTGTCAGCGCGGTGACGTGTTTTTCAGCAGTGAGTATTCTTGAATCCCAGGTGACTGAGTTGCCTCGTCAAACAGTGGCGCTGAACTGGTGGAGGCCCCTCCCCTTTATAGGCGGAGAAGGAAAGCTTCAGCACATTGTGCTGGCACTCTTCCACACACTTCTGTTCCTGTTTTGTTGAAATTCCTCCAGATGTTCCCGGCCTCACTGTGGCACTAGTGACAGCTGGAATCAATAGTGTTGGAGAGCAGAAACAAGGAATTGGAATTGTTAATGTTGGCATTTCATGGCTGTCATGGTTTTTATGTCGTCATTTTTTTTATTTTGAAAAATATATTTGGATTATGTGATGTGAGGGTGAAATTTGTTTATAGGCACGTGTGTTTTCATGACATTGATGACACTTCCTTTGTACCCTGGATGAGCAGAGCATTTAGACCAGGCTGGACTACAAACCCTCTACAAGCAAATGTTGCGTGTCTCTGCTATACTTATCCAGGGTATATATCCAGGGCTTATATATGATACGTATGCGGTGTGAATGTAGTTCTAGTTTCTACATTTTTATGCATCAGCAGCTTCAGATAAAAAATAAAAAATAAAAAAAATCAGGTATTGACATCAGCTCACAAGTCTCGTATCGTTGCATCCTTAATTTGGAAACATTCAACATATTAACTTAAATATTATGAAAAATAATATTGCTTGAATCTCTACGAAGAATCTCTACGAAGAGTCTTTACGAAAAATGATCCTAAATTCAAAACACACTACAATGAGTGTCACTATAATCAATAGTATAATATTATTTTCAATATTGATATTATTCACAGGATAATAGTCCAATGCATTGTTTACTTTTAGTAAGATTGTAAGATTCTATGTTCTGTTTCTTAAATCTGTCAATTTCTTAAAACTTCCTGAAATTTACAAAAATATATTGAAATTAACTCAAAATTACAGAAATGTACTAGAATTTACTAAAATTTATAGAAATTAACTCAAAATTACAGAAATGTACTAGAATTTACTAAAATTTATAGAAATTAACTCAAAATTACAGAAATGTACTAGAATTTACTGTAATTTACTAAAATTTATAGAACTTAACTAAAAATTACAGAAATGTACTAGAATTTACTGTAATTTACTGTAATTTACTCAAATTTATAGAAATTAACTCAAAATTACAGAAATGTATTAGAATTTACTGTAATTTACTGTAATTTACTCAAATTTATAGAATTTACGTACTACTTAGAATTTATTAAAAGTTACTAAAATGAAATCCATTTCTTTAAATAACCCCTTATTATAGTAGCTTTGAAGTGCCATTTAAGGCAGTTTTGATGTTTATGTAAAATGTGTGTGAGGTGTATGTTTAATATTGTGAGATGCAGAAAGGTGCAGTTTGTCCATTTTTTCGTTGACTGGCCGTCTTTGCTCACTGTTTTCACAGCAGATCATTCTCACCCCACTATCACTTTCATCCCTCGTTGCTCGCTAGCAGCTCAACACAAAGTCACACCATTTTACACTCAGGGAGTTAACAGTGTCCTCGTTCGGCTGCTAAGACAGCTACATGGAGGAATATTTGATTTGATAATAGTATTCAAAAATATCTGCATGTAGGTGGAACGGCCACGAGTACATGGTTTTCCCATTAAAGTGTGCAGGGGATGGCTTTGGGTTGAGCGTGAGTGAAATCAGGTGAGTGTTTGGCGTGTGGGTCCGGGCTGTGCGCAGGTGTCGGCGTGCGCTACACTGGTGTAGGCCAGCGGTGCTGCAGTAGAGGAGTGATGGTGGTGCAGGGAGAGAGGTGGCCACAGGGCGCGTGCATTATGCATGCTGTGGGTTTGCCCTGCCACTTTGTCAGATGGGTGAAATATAGAGCCATAGCTTGTCCTGAGAAAGACACTTATAGTGGAACTGGCACCCTTGGGACTCGGAGCCACCACGTGCTGACAAAGCCACTCGGCTTCAGACTGTAGGAAGAGATGGTCTATGAACTGGAAGATGTATGTGTGTTTCAGATGTATAAAAGCTTGTTCAGTCCGGCACGGATAGCGCCGGGAGAGGACTGAGCATCTCCAGGCTGGTTACTGCAGCAGTGAAGTACTGGACTTTTATCCTGCTTACATTCATACACAGTGTTATTTCTTTTAACATAGGAAAGAAAACATGAATTAACAGAAATGAGTGACTTACTGTTTGTCCAGGAGTGGGTCTAAAGGTCTGAGACCCCTGAACAGCATGCTTCCAGTGAAGATTATTATCTCAATTTTTACGCAAATGTTAAAATGACTCATTTTATGATCAGCTTAACACTGTAAGAATTCCAATTTTTCAAATGTTTATATTTGAAATTCTGAATTTTTTTTTTTATTGATAGCATGCACTAACTTGGACTCCTCAAGACCTCTGATGGCCAGAGGAGGTTAAAGTTGGGTAAATTGGCAAAACCTGAATACTATAGAGCTTGAATACCGCCATACTATGGTATAGTGTTTTATTGCCTCTGTAGCTACACTGGTCCAACAGAATAATGGCCACGAGTCATACTGATGTCTTCTGAAGTTATTTCTCTCTCTCTCTTCATTAGACACCGTGAAAACTACAAGAAAATAAAACCCTTGTTCAAGACATCAATTTCTCAGTCCTTTCAATGTCTCTAGAGCTTTAGCCGTTGCTAGTTAGGCTTAAACACATTAGCTAGCACAACAGTTTCACGTAAAACTCAAAATACACAAGATTAAACTCTGCATCCACAAAAAGACATATAAAGGTACATTATTACACAAACATATAAACAATTATGAACATTTAGCGTGTGCGCCTCCTAGACCATAAGGTATGATTGTTTATGGGGTAGCAAGTCCCTTCTCTGCTGCCAAGCTGGCTCTTACCCACAATTCCACCGTTTGCACTTAATTACCTAACGTCAATGACTTACTACACATCACAGTGAAAGTATAACATAACACCATGTACATATTTTTTTTTCATAATTTTTAGTATTTTTTAGAAAATGCAGTTATATTACAATGTATTGTAAACAGTAACCATATCTAAACACACAAACATACACTACCCTCCCTAGAAAGAAAAAGAAAAAAGAAAATATATATATATATATAAATAAATAAAAAAGGACAAAAAACAAACAAAAAAAAAAGGATCAAAACAAATAATAAATATGTACAAACTAAAATTAAATAAAATAAAGCCATCCTTATGGAAAATTAATAAATAAGAATGTACAAGTATACATACATACATACATACATACATACATACATACATACATACACATCTCTTACAATTTACTAAGAGCTAGGCAACATCCCTTTATTGCATTTTACCATGTACATATTTTTATGCAAATGTTTAAGCACCTTTTAATAACTATATGAACTACAATAACAGAATATTCACAACAAGACATTTCAAAATACATGTCACTCTGACAGTTACAGCCTCTGATATCCTAGAAAGAGCAAAAAGCAGTGTCAAAAAATCAGCTAAATCAACTATACCTGTCAAAAGTTTAGAGACGGCCCCTTATAGAAGGTCCTCCTTATTTGTAGCTTATTGTTTTACTGGAGAATAAAAGTGAAGGCATCAAATTATGAAACAGCACTCATGGAATTATGTAGTCCACCTTAAAAACTCCAAACTGGATCTATACAGGAGGACAAAACCACTTTCTTAACCCACAATGGAGGACGACCTAACAAGATCTTCTCTAGGAAATGTTGGACAGTTTTGGAAATTTGGACACTTAAGCAAGCATCATGTTGAGTGATGCTGGGAGAGGAAGTACCATCCCTCCAAACCCTGAGAGCAGAAGTGAGGCCAGGAAGGCTGACTTGTACTCCCAGGTATGGATGGCTGTGGCATCACCAGGGATCAACCGTGTGGTCTTCTGATGATTGGTCGCGTAGGCCGCAGCTCTCAACCTGGTAAACATGCTACATGCCTGCAAACTGTGGAAAACCAGTCCTTGAAAATCTAGGAGTCCCCAAACTTTTGATGGGCAGCTTCCAGACTCTCCCCTCCGTTCCTCTCCGTCTGTGACGCGAGTTTGGACCGAAGTGGCTCCCAGTAAGCTGCGACAGACGTTCCGAAAGGGCCTGAGCGCTCTTCCAAACAAGCTGAAGATAAACAGTTTGCGAAGTGACGGAAAGCTCCGGCGCAGAGGTTTCCAGTCATCTGTTCCCGGATCAGTCCCTCTCCTAATCTCTGAATGGGCTGCAGTCGCCCATTAAACTCCCGGCGAGCGCCCTCATTAAGGCGGATCCCGAGCCGCCGGCCGCCGCCCGGCTCTCCTGGACGTTCGGCGGCGGATTTAAGGGGGCTCGCGGATAAGAGAGCGAGGGGAATACGGCCCAATCGATACGTGCAGATGAGGCCGAAAGAAAGGAGAGTGGATTTGTGAGGGCTTTGAATTCCTGGAGGGCTTATGGCCCTGTTTGAGTCGGTTCTCTTCCTAATGAGGCGAACCGCACAAAGCAGCACTACTCTTTAGCAGCCAGCGTGGTGGATCATTGCTTCGATTTTTTTTGGGGGGGGCATGGAGGATAATTAGTGCGAGTACCAGGCTGTTTGTGCCTCCTCAGATGAGCAGGTAAATATTGTCTTTGAAAGGTTACACAGCTCATCGCTGGAACAAATCTACCCCAGCAAACAGATACTCCAGGGATAATGAACTGTACCTTAGGAAGCCAAGGGTTACTTTTCTTTTAGACACAACAAAAGACTTGGAGTGCTATCAGTGTTCTGTAAATAGCCCTAGCCCCTGAATATTAAAAATAGCCCACCGTGTGGCTCTCCGTCACGTGTTCTCGTCTATACGCTCCCCCTGCAGGAAACACTGGAGCTATGGATCCGGTGGCGGATGGTTTCTTTCACCATTAAAGAGCCGAGTCTTTGTGGCGGCTAGCCTGTCTCGCTCCGAGGCAACACCATTTTACTTAATGAACAATTTATATTCCTACCTCCCGCTCTGCCGAGTGGCCGTCATTAGGTTGGGCGCTTCACTCCAAGCCGCTGTAGGGGTGAGTTTGGAGTCATTTGGAAAGGAACAGCCGACAGAGTGCCCAACGTGGCACCGCTTCCTCACTTCTTACAGGCTTCGTCCTCTTCACGATGCCCTCTGGGGCATTTGTACATGCCCACCCTCCCTAATCCCTCCTCACTGTGGTATGGTTAGCTATGCTGGGCTGGGTTCGTGAGCCGTAGAGGTTCTGGCTCTGAGATGTAGCTGGCTAATTGGCTTTCTGGAAGTGAGAGAATTCGATATGGTACGTGGATGTAATTGCAGTGTGAAGTCATTCCCACTCCAGCTAGGCCAGCTTCAGCTTCGTTTACGTATGAACATCAGCTGTGTCCACTGACGGCTTGTGCTGTCTGCTCCTTCATGGCCTGTAACGGTAGATTTCTCGTGGTGTCTTTGGGTTAGTAGGTGAGCTGGTGTGTGTACGTTTTTGGGGGTGTGAATATTAATGAGTTACGACTGTTACGTAACAGTGTGGGGTTTTGGAATCGGCTTGTTTTGATGTCCTCTTATGTAAATGTAGGATTTGAAGTATAAAGTCCAGAACCAGCCATCTCCGAGAGAGTTTCTTCCCCCGAGTCATCAGGCTACTGAACAGCCAGTAGTGCTGAGGCATCGGTATATGGACCTGGTTCAGCACACCTCACCTATATCATCTAAATGATGATCTCCATGGACACTCATCACTCTGCACTTTACATTAGCATATTTACACTTGTACATATAGACTGACCTAC
This sequence comes from Prochilodus magdalenae, assembly GCA_024036415.1. Lineage (NCBI taxonomy): Eukaryota > Metazoa > Chordata > Actinopteri > Characiformes > Prochilodontidae > Prochilodus > Prochilodus magdalenae. The sequence continues at coordinate 644,849 of JAMWET010001379.1, read as the reverse complement.
TGTTATCTTCCATCCACACTGTATATCTGTAGTGCATGTTATACAGTGGGGTGCGAAAGTTTGGGCAGCCTTTACCTTTATAAATTGATTGTTTGGATAAAAAATTGTAAATATATATATATATAAAAAATATATCATATAGGGGACAAACACAGTGATATTTGAGAAGTGAAATGAAGTTTATATGATTTACAGAAAGTGTGCAATAACTGGTTAAACAAAATTAGGCAGGTGCATAGACTTGGGCACTGTTGTCATTTTATTGATTTCAAAACCTTTAGAACTAATTACTGGAACTCAAATTTGGTTTGGTAAGTTCAGTGACCCTTGACCTCCATACACAGGTGACTCCAACTATGAGAAAGGGTATTTAAGGGGGGCAATTGTAACTTTTTCTCCTCTCTGCATCTTCTCTGAAGAGTCGCAGCATGGGAGTCTCAAAACAACTTTCAAATGACCTGAAAACAAAGACTGTTCAGCGTCATGGTTTAGAGGAAGGATACAGAAAGCTCTCTCAGAGATTTCAGCTTTCAGTCTCCACTGTGAGAAACATTGTGAGAAAATGGAAGACCACAGGAACAGTTCAAGTCAAGGCTCGAAGTGGCAGACCAAGAAAACTCTCGAATAAACAAAAGCGAAGGATGTTGAGAACAGTCATAGTCAACCCACAGACCAGCACCAAAGACCTACAACATGATCTTGCTGCTGATGGAGTCACTGTGCATCGGTCAACTACTCGGCGCACTTTACACAAGGAGATGCTGTATGGGAGAGTGATGCAGAGGAAGCCTTTTCTCCGCCCACATCACAAACAGAGCCGCTTGAGGTATGCTAAAGCACATTTGGACAAGCCAGCTTCATTTTGGAATAAGGTGCTGTGTTATTTGGGCATAACAAGGGCCGTTATGCATGGAGGAAAAAGACAGCACTTATCAGCACTCCAAGAAAAACACCTGCTACCTACAGTAAAATTTGGTGGTGGTTCCATCATGCTGTGGGGCTGTGTGGCCAGTACAGGCACTGGGAATCTTGTTAAAGTTGAGGGACGCATGGATTCCAATCAGTATTAGCAAATTCTGGAGACCAGTGTCCAGGAATCAGTGACAAAGCTAAAGCTGCACCGGGGCTGTATCTTCCAACAAGACAACGACCCTAAACACTGCTCAAAATCTACTAATGCATTCATGCAGAGGAACAAGTACAACGTTCTGGAATGGCCATCTCAGTCCCCAGACTTGAGTATTATTGAAAATCTGTGGTGTCACTTAAAGAGAGCTGTCCATGCTCGGAAACCATCAAACCTGAATGAACTAGAGATGTTTTGTAAAGAAGAATGGTTCTTAAATACCTTCAGCCACAATCCAGACTCTCATTAGAAGCTATAGGAAGCGTTTAGAGGCTGTTATTTCTGCGAAAGGAGGATCTACTAAATATTGATATATTTTTTTGGTGACCAAATTTATTCACCTGCCTACTTTTGTTTAGACAATTATTGCACACTTTCTGTAAATCATATAAACTTCATTTCACTTCTCAAATATCACTGTGTTTGTCCCCTATATGATATATTTCACGCAATTTTTTTTATCCAAATAATCAATGCTTTATAAAGGTACATCAGGAAAATTAACAAGGCTGCCCAAACTTTCGCACCCACTGTAGTTCTGCTGCTGCTGCCCTACACACCCATACGTTCATAGAGCAAAGAGGGAGCAAACAGCTCTTCACATAAATAGAGCCAGCCTGAAAACACTGATAATGACCAGCTATGGGTGGAGAATATGAACATCTTCCCCATAATGTTATAGCGAAGTGGACGTAGAGGGTCATGAAGAATACGGGTGTGCTTTTCAAAGGAAGGCTTCAGCCGGCGATGCTGATGTCACCAGCATTGAATGAAAGCTACTGGGGTTCTATTAGCTTGATCTCATTTACATAATGCTAAACAGATTAGACTTGATTTCATTTATTCTGAGTCACATTAGCATATGTGGGTATTCCTTCAAGTGGCTGGGTTTGTTGTGGCAGCAGTGCAGCTTACTGGGGTTGCCCTGATGTGAAACATGCCTTGTGTGTTGGCCGTGTCATATTGATTATTCTGTTTGCACCAGGCTCATTTAACGCGGCGTCCTGAAATATGGATGATGAGTGTGTCACAAGCCGTCTCCGCTGCTTCTGCTTGTTAAGAGGCCCGCTTGCCTCCGCTCCGCTTTGATGTGCTCATAAGCTCCTGCGGTGTGATTGACGATAAGGGTAGAATGGCTAATTCCCTCAAAGAATCACATGTTCCTTTGGGTTTCGCTACAGCGAGGCAGGTTTTTGTTAATGCCTGTCTTCCTGTGCTCTGAGGATGCGAGTGGTCACTACTGGGATCGTTTTGTCCACTTGTGATTCACTGGGTCGTTAAAGGGGCAGTATGATGCGCTTTGTCTCATATTTGGGTGGGTTTATGAACCATATTTATTTTTACAGGACCATATTCAATTATGCCTTAGAATTAAACAGGCTGTTTTTGGAGTTGTGCCATTAAAGGAGCAATATGTAAGATGGCGCAATCTGTCAAATTCATATTCCATGCATTCCTTCTTTCCCTCTTTCGCTCCTCCTCCTGTGTACCTACCAGGAGTGTCTCCAGTGATGGAAAACAACACTAATATTAATTCTTGTTTTGCTGCTATTTTAGTCACTATGTCACTTTTTTTTCTTTTTTTTCTCTCCAGTGTTTTTGAATTTGGCAGTGTGGGCATGATTCTTCCTCATCCGGTCATGTGGGGACTCAGACTCAATAAAAAGACTCAAAAACTCAAAAAGCACTTGCTCACTATCACTTCTTGAGGTGCAAAGTGGTATTAGGAGACAGGACGGGCCGGGGCTAGCTGGTTAGCATGCCCTCTTCAGTCTCTGCAACACGATACATAGATGTACAGATTTCTGTACATTCTGTTGATAAGTTAAGTTTACTTTGGAATCTTTTAAAATGAAAATCTTACAGATTGATTATGACATCTTACATATTGCTCCTTTAATGCAGATAAATGACTGTGCTTATTGGCTGTCCTGTACTGGGCCCCAGTGAAAACAATGTCTGGGCTGAAGCAGAGTGGGCCAGGCTCTGCCACACTGCTGGAGTTGCACCCAGAGGAAATCAATCGACAGGATTGAAACTTAGGTAGGTTTGACATCTAAGTTTGAAGTTTTATGCTCAGCCACGATTTTGGTCATACCCGGGTTAGCCACACTTTTGCCTGCAACTCTCTGGATTGTACGCACGGAGCGGTTCATGTAGAAATGGTTGCGAATGAATGGTTTTATGTCGGAGGAGTGAGGGAATTCATTATTTGGAAGGATGGTGCCCTTCACAAGGATTCCAGTTCTGTTTTATTTTGCATTATTCGTTACATTTGCTGTGTTTTATGGAGAATCAAGCCGTTCCTGTTTTTTTATCCACTCCATGTCTTTCTCAAAGTGGATTCCGAACTCATAATAAAGAAGTTACTGACATATTACATTATATTATATATTAAATTACATATTTTACACGTCTTTGCTGCGACACCGTCTTTAAAGCAGTGAAATGCTCTCTCTCTCTCTTTCTCTCTTTCTCTCTCTCTCTCTCTCTCTCTCTCTCTCTCTCTCTCTCTCTCTCTCTCTCTCTCTCTCTTCCTTCCTCAGCTGGAGTGTGCTTGGCAGGGCTTAGCCGTCTTACGGCTTCACTGGGTGACAGAATGAAACTCTTTAATAGCTTTTCAATCCGCCAGGGTCCTCTCTCCCTCAGCCGCTGCCTCTCCCAACTCCACCCTGATATATGAGTCGCCTCATCCTTCATGGCAGGCGGGCAGTGGACTGAGCGCGAGGAGACGCGAGGCAAGGTGAGGCAGAGAGAGAAAGAGAGGGAGCGGGAGAGTCAGAGAGAGACCTTCACAACTCGGGCAGAGGAGTAATAGAAAAGACGGAGCGTCGTGTTCACTGAACTATCCCCGTATGTGAGCTGGGGATGTAAATAGATGTGTAGTATGGAAAACTGATAAAAGGCAGCAGGAAGTGGATGTGTTTTTGTTGACTGGGGATTGAATGGATGTTGTTGTTGTTGTTGAGTCTGTATTTATATGGGGGGGTTTTGTCATGTAGAAGAACGCTGCCCGTTAGAAAAGAAAGTGTTTCCCACTTCCTGTTTATTTTTTATCCTGATGGTCTGTTATTTATTTAGCCCCTGCAATTAATTATCTCAGACTCAAGCTCTTCCTTCAAGGAGCCTTAGGTGTCTTCGCACAGATCCGACGTGGGTGAAACAATGGCAGGTAGACCTGAGATTTATGGGAAAAGCAATATGTAGGATTTCTGGACTCCAGTCTTACAGCTACTAAGGATTTAGGAGACTAGGAGTAATCTAGGTGTATTGGGTTACCTGCTGGAGCTTCTGTCCCGCACTCCAGCATAAACATCAGGCATTGCAGTTTGTTACCATGTTCACTTCTCCTCTATGGAAATGATATTGACATTCCACAGATGTGTATATATCAGTACATGCTAATGTAGACCACCAAAGACAAGTCAAGACCAAGATCAGATTAAGTTTTTTTAATTTTATTTATTTATTTATTTTTTATAAAGTGCCTCACACTAAGAGGGACTGGGTTTGATTGCCGGCTGGTGTGTCCCGGTTCCTTTCTGCATTCCATGTTCTTCCCATGTCTGTGTGGGTTTCCTCCCACAGTCCACAACAGCTCCAGAGCAGATGTTAATGATTGGCTAAAAGGAGTGACTGCATTTGGGCGTGGCCAAAGACCATAGCACGAAGGAAGTAGCTGAATCTGCAGGTGTATGGAAGCGCACGGTCATACGGGTCTACCAGCAGTGGCTAAAATCCCAGTGTACAGAGAACTCTCCTCAGAATTGTGCCGGGGAAGGTATCCACCAAATCTGGCCCAACTGAACACTGATGTGGTCTACATCCAGAAACCTGTCCAGTCTATGCCACATCCAATCACAGCTGTCATATGTGTTATATGCTATTAGTGACTCATTATTTGTCTGGTGAGTTTATATATATTATATATAAGTGCATTATCATCTGCTTTGGAGCCATTTTCCACACATGGACGAGACATTCACTGGACTGTAGCACCTCTTCTCAATCTATGGATCCCGTCACTCACACCCTGCAGGTGGTTATAGCCTAATCATCCTCATGCAGTGCCATCTGCAGGAACCATTTTTGGTCTGGTGAGCTTATCACTATATATTTATATATACAGGGGTTGGACAATGAAACTGAAACACCTGGTTTTAGACCACAATCATTTATTAGTATGGTGTAGGGCCTTCTTCTGCGGCCAATACAGCGTCAGTTCGTCTTGGGAATGACATATACTGCGTCCTGCACAGTGGTCAGAGGGATTCTAAGCCATTCTTCTTGCAGGATAGTGGCCAGGTCACTACGTGATGCTGGTGGAGGTTCGTCCTTCTTGGTGGTATGCTGACATTACCCTGGATACCGTGGCTCTTGATACATCACAAAGACTTGCTGTCTTGGTCACAGATGCGCCAGCAAGACGTGCACCAACAATCTGTCCTCTTTTGAACTCTGGTATGTCTCCCATAATGCTGTGTGCATTGCAGTATTTTGAGCAGAACTGTGCTCTTACCTGCTAACTGAACCTTCACACTCTGCTCTTACTGGTGCAATGTGCAGTTAATGAAGATTGGCCACCAGGCTGGTCCAATTTAGCCATGAGACCTCCCACACTCAAATGACAGGTGTTTCAGTTTCATTGTCCAACCCCTGTATATGCACATTTAATACAAAGTTACAGTGTACAGATTGTGCCAAACGTAGGACACGTATTATGTTTCATGTTCTACTTTAACATGTGCAGAAAGGCCGCTCAGAGGGTTGATGCTTTACCTCGTTTTCACGTAGAGAAGCTACGATCATGTCATTTGACCAGGACGCCTCATATTTGCACACAGCTGCATCATTTCTCACTAAAGGCTTCAGCATCAGCACCGGGAGCGAGGAAGTGGGACGGTGACGTCTCAGAAATGAGTCATTCGGAATGCTCACGTTTCTAATCAAACTTCACAATCACCAATTAGCCTGATGTTGTTTGCATGACGGTGACTAATATGTCTCGTACAGTCTGCAGAACTTCTCTTTTCAGCGCTTTATTATTCCCTAATTATCGGTTTTCATATTACTAATTTTCTTAATTAGTTTACTGACAAGCTGTTTTCCCCCTGAGCCTGCAGACGTGTGTGACGGTGTGCTCCAAGCAGAGGCAGACCACCTGGCTCGCCCCAGACTGAACCGAGCCATCTTCTCACGCGTGCGCATGTGTTTGGACTTGCAAGTCGGTGAATGACAGAATGAGTCATGAATCACTCAGCATGGGGCCGAGCTTCACCTCTCGCCTGTTCGCTGCCCGTTATACAGCACCGCGTTTACAGGCGCTCTCTTGGAAAACCTCCTTTACACGTTTATCCTTGGTTCACACGTTCAGATGTATGTAGATACGTGATGCGCACTCAGCATCGATAAACCAGCTGCACCCAGAAGGACTCGACTGACAGGAGGGAAACTTGGTGGGTAGGTTCGGCATCATAAGACATATAAGCGATTCAAGTTTAATGCTTGGTCGTCCATGTGACGTAAGCAGGCTCCCAAACACACTATACCCAACTGGCTACATACGGTCGTCCTGTTGTGCTGTTCTGTTCTGACTCGTGCCTCAGAGAAGAGTTCGAAAGCAGTTTGAGCAGGTGGAAACGTATGAGAGGTGTTGCGTCATAGGGCTCCTGGAAGCAGGGTGGTCTCATTGGCGTATTGTGCATCAGGACTACATGGACAGCTATGAAGACTGCCCTGAACACCATGTCAGGATCGCCATAGACTGCAATGGTGTCGTGTCGTAGACGACCAAGGAATCCGTGTGTGTGGAGGCACTGGAGTCACATGTATCACACCTCCACCTCTACCGCAACACTGCACTAACTGTGGGAGAATATTCAACATGCATGGGATGGGTTATCATAGGACACCATTAGGAACCTCTACACCTCCATGATGAGACGTCTGGCATGTTGTGTACTGAGAGACGTCTTCTGTATGTGTAGCCCAGTAAATATTATCCATATCAGTCTAACTTTCTCATCCTTCGTTGTTCCTGGTAACCCGATGGTACTGCAGTCCCACACTTTGATGAGTGTGCTTTTGTGTGGATCACTGGAGGTTATAACCGTAGGTCACACGGGTGGGGAGACAGTGAATGCTAAGCCCAGCTATTGCTTTAATTGCCGCTGCTTGTGAGGAAAGCTGATACCGTGGACAGCGGAGAACAGCTTTATCTGTCTGGGGTATGTGAGCGTTGGTCCTGAATCTCTAGCTCACTCTGCAGCCTGTTTACCTTGTTCAGATGTTGGTGATTCAGCATGCAGAGCGGCGCCTGGCTTCAAGGTTGGAGTGACCGCCGATTGGGGGGAATGCAGCTCCCCCTGTCATGGGGTGTCAGCGCCGGAGCTGCAGATGATTACAGGCAAATTCCAGGCCTTCAGGCTCGGCGGACTTCTCGAGCCCGGCTAACAGCCCCGGTGCCGCTCCGCAAAGGCTGCACTTCAATGTCAGCCTTCACCTGACCTCAACCTGCAAACTTACTCTGCTGCTGAAAGGAGTCACGTTGACTGTGAACACAGTAGGGCGATCTATTAGCCGACAGGCTATTCGGACAGATTCGTAGCTCATTCTTTGAGAATGCTATCCACTCCATTTCCCCACATGCCTGAGCCTGGTACTCGAGGGCTGTAGAACTGTGCCAGGAGCTGAGATGGAAGCAAAAATAGATAAGTGAATAGATGGAAATAGAAAAGCATTAGAAATTCGGAGATGAAAAGGTGCAGATCGAACATACCGAGAAGCTCATGCTTGGTCAGAGGGTCGTAACCTGCACTGGTATGATTTGGGTTGGTACCGTGCTGTGCAAAAGTCAGAGACCACCCTTTCTTTTGTTTTGCTTTCAGTCGAATTGGTCATCATCTGAAAGATGTTCGCTTGTCTTGTCCTTCTGGGTTGCAGGGGATGCTGGACCCTATCCCAGCACTCACTGGGTGGAGTGCAGGAAACACAGTGGACAGGCTGCCAGACTGTCAAAGTGCAGACACACAAACATAGACATTTACAGTAAGAGACTCACACCTAGGGGTCAATTTAGTATCTCCAGTTCGGTCTTTGGACTGTAGGAGGAAACCAGAGCACACCCACACAGAACATGCTGACTCCACATAGAAAGGACCCTGGGCGCCCCAGCTGAGAATCAAAACCAGGGCCTTCTTCCTAGAAGGAGACAGCACAACCCGGTACACCACCATGCCACCCCAAATATTCATTCATCTCGTCTTCTCAACCTTCAGGGTCACGGGGTGTGATGCAGCCTGTTTGATTCTTGGGCGGCCGCCAGTCCTTCACAGGGTGGACACATACACACTCACGTTTACACCTATGGGGCAATTTAGCATCTCCAATTCGGGTGGGCGCATGTCTTTGGACTAAGGAAGGAAACCAGAGCAAACCCACACAAACAAGGGAAGAACAGGCACAGTCCACACAGAAAGGACTCTGGACTACTTGCTGTGTGGCGACAGCACTACCCAGTACACCACGAGGCCGGCCCAAGAGGCCTATCTATAATATCAGATGTATCAGCATACTATCTGTCCACACTTTTCATCTTCCAAACTTAAAGGCGACTTGGCTTCTGCTGGGATATGTTTCCAAACATCCGGAGTTCTGCTTCTCACCAACCAGTTAATCCCAAACACACACAAGCGTTGGACAATGAAACTGAAACACCTGTCATTTTAGTGTGGGAGGTCTCATGGCTAAATTGGACCAGCCTGGTGGCCGATCTTCGTTAACTGCACATTGCACCAGTAAGAGCAGAGTGTGAAGGTTCAGTTAGCAGGTAAGAGCACAGTTCTGCTCAACATACTGCAATGCACACAGCATTATGGGTGACATACCAGAGTTCAAAAGAGGACAAACTGTTGGTGCACGTCTTGCTGGCGCATCTGTGACCAAGACAGCAAGTCTTTGTGATGTATCAAGAGCCACGGTATCCAGGGTAATGTCAGCATACCACCAAGAAGGACGAACCTCCACCAGCATCACGTAGTGACCTGGCCACTATCCTGCAAGAAGAATGGCCTAAACTCCCTCTGACCACTGTGCAGGACGCAGTATATGTCATTCCCAAGACCAACTGACGCTGTATTGGCTGCAAAAGGAGGCCCTACACCATACTAATAAATGATTGTGGTCTAAAACCAGGCGTTTCAGTTTCATTGTCCAACCCCTGTATCTGGATCTTATCAGCAGTTCACTGTATTCCAGCCTCAGCATGTTTAGTCAGCATCAATGAGGCCTTCAATCAAAAACAATCACTAACTGCAGATGGTGTCTCAGAACTTGCCCTGATCCTCCACTATTCTGGACTGATGGATGGAGATGTGGTTCACCAAGTTTTTCATTTCTTTGCTTCACATCTCACGGTGTCCAGTACTGGAGCTCTGCTGCAGTGTTTCCGTAGCGTCTCCCTGACAGCCTTTCAGACCGATAGTATCGAGTTGTCATCTCACAGTGGAAGAATGGCCAGAAACTCCTGCGGATTTGCTCAGATCCAAGCAAGAGTGCTTCTCCGAGATGAAAGCGTTAAGTGCTGTTTATCTGCTTGGGAGCAGCCCTGGTGGTCTGCCAGCTCCTGCAGGTGATTGTTAGGAGCCCCCTTTTCTTTGTATTTCTGTCGTTTTTTTTTTTTTTTTTTAAACTCCGGTTTTGGAAGCTCCTTCTTTGTACAATTA
>JAMWET010001379.1:615000-630000 GCA_024036415.1 Prochilodus magdalenae | reverse complement strand
TTGGTCCACACGCAAATGTGTCAGCTCTCACCACCAGTCACACTAAATGGATGTTGTTGATGATCTTAAAGACTCTACAGGCTCACACTTAACACTCCCAGCTGGTGAGACTCTGAAACAATGCATATCCTGATTTACCACATATACTCTTGATGTTTCCCTGTATTTGATTTCTGCCATATCTCCACCTCTAATATATACACCAATCATCTACAGAACAGCTGCACCCAGAAGGAGGTGTGGGGTTGCAGTGCTGTAGGGAAGGAAGATAAAGGTTACCAGGAACAATACATGATGCTACATTTAGACTCACATGGGGAATATTTACTGAGCTACACACACAGAAGTAGTGTCTCTATCGGGATGGCGTCGGGCCGCCATGTTTGCCAGATGTCTCAGAATGGAGTTATAGAGGTTCTCATGGAGGTGGAGTGACTCCAGGCCTTCTGGACATGTGACAACAAACCTTTCATCTTGGCGCTTGGATTTGTTGGTCATCTTCACCAAGACAAAGCGGGACTCGCCACTGAAGATGACCTGCTGCTATTCATATTCCGAGTCACTCCATGGCAGTCTTTGGTGATGTTGACGTGGTGTTAAGGGCAGTCCTTATAATGGTCCGTTGTGTGTCATTTAAATTTTAAGATTTTAATCCCCTTATTAGTCCCACAGTGGGGAAATTTAGTCTCTGCATTTAACCCATCCGTGAAGTGAAAGACCCACAAGGGGGGTTAGGTGAGGGTTAGGTGCCTTGCTCAAGGGCACCTCAGTCGTTACTGTCAGTTCAGGGAATCGAACCGGCGACCCTCCGGTCACAAGGCTGGTTCCCTAACCTCCAGCCCACGACTCCCCCCCTCATGTGCATGTGTGTGAGCTATGTGTTTGGCTGAGAGGCGTGCTAATCATTATGTACCACTGGTTCATACCCGTGCAGACCTCCAGCGTGCGTATCTATACATCTCATGATCATTGCGTGATACGTCGAGTGCCAAACTCCCGGCCTAGCGCCACTGGGTGCTGAACGGTTGACTGTTTGAACACAAGCAGTGTTTAATATCTGACCATCCGGCCTTTTCTTTTCCCAGAGCGCTCACTGAATATTCAAAAGGGCACACTTTCCATATTTAGGTCCATTTAGAATATTCTAGAGAAGTGACATAGACGGAGGTGCTTCTTGAATATTCAGGACCACAGTATGTCCTCCTGTGGTGCATATTACATAAGCTTTCCATGATGCATCTCTCTCTCTCCTTCACTCACTCTTCACCTCTCGCACCATCTACCTCCCTCTGCCCTATAGTTAAAATGAGCGTGGTGTCTCGCCTGTACTCTTCCGCCGTGATCTCGGCCTTTCAGAGAAAGGTACATGGCTTTTTTAGACGGGTGGTCAAAATGGACTTTTCTTGTCCAGACTGCACATAATGATTAAAAAAAGACACCTGGGCTAGCTGAGATTTCTTCCAGTGATGTAACATGTGCTTCTCCTCTGAATCATGAGTGAGTGTACCGACGCTTGCCTGAGAGTGCTGAGCCGAGGGGGGACGGAGCCTACTGTCCCCTGTATCCTCCTTTAGGGCTGATCTTTATATAATCTGTGTATAGCTGGTACATACGCGACCACTCAAAAGTTTAGACACGGCTACTTAAGTAGGTCCCCTTAAAGCTTAATGCTTTACTTTAGCACGAAAGTGAAGACATTGCTATCGTGGAATTACGCAGTCCGCCTTAAAACCTCCAAAATGGAACTTTACAACAGCACATGCAGTACAATATACAGGGGTTGGACAATGAAACTGAAACACCTGGTTTTAGACCACCATCATTTATTAGTATGGTGTAGGGCCTCCTTTTGCGGCCAATACAGCGTCAGTTGGTCTTGGGACTCACATATACTGCGTCCTGCACAGTGGTCAGAGGGATTTTAAGCCATTCTTCTTGCAGGATAGTGGCCAGGTCACTACGTGATGCTGGTGGAGGTTCGTCCTTCTTGGTGGTATGCTGACATTACCCTGGATACCGTGGCTCTTGATACATCACAAAGACTTGCTGTCTTGGTCACAGATGCGCCAGCAAGACGTGCACCAACAATCTGTCCTCTTTTGAACTCTGCTATGTCACCCATAATGCTGTGTGCATTGCAGTATTTTGAGCAGAACTGTGCTCTTACCTGCTAACTGAACCTTCACACTCTGCTCTTACTGGTGCAATGTGCAGTTAATGAAGATTGGCCACCAGGCTGGTCCAATTTAGCCATGAGACCTCCCACACTAAAATGACAGGTGTTTCAGTTTCATTGTCCAACCCCTGTATATTAGAGGTGGCGATATGGCAGAAATATAATATTGTGATACATAAAGAATGTATGAGTATATGAGTCTATCAAGTTATGTATTGTGAGACTGTTCTCGTCAGCTGGAGCTGTTAGGTGTAAGCCTGTAGAGTCTTTAAGATCACCTACAACACCCATTTACTTGGTGTGTCCAAACTTTTGACTGGTATAATTATTTGCTGTGCTACAGAACCAGTAAAGACGGAAGCCTTGAAGCCTCGGATCACTCGCCTGATGAAGGAATGGCCTGTTTAAGCAGGCTTTGTAGATCCAAAGACATGCACTGCTTCCGCATGTGTAAGCCCAGACTGGCTTGGTCTGGTATCAGGGATCAGGCAGATTTGAGCAGAGAAGGCTGGACCGGACATCGGAGGGTTGGCGTATCACTGTTGTCGTAATCTGATTACAGTTGTTAAAGTAGTCCTAGGATTTTTCGGAGCAGGTTTCGTTCTGGTTTGTGCACCTAATGCTGAACCCTTCAGCGCATTTTCACCAAGAATGAATATGTTAGCAACGCGGAAAGTTTGGTGACTACGTTTGAACCCAAGGATTAACAGTCCCACTGTTTAATACTGCTGTGCAGCGCCCTCAGTTGACGTTGATGACGTTTCCTTTGGTTCCAGTAAAAACCTGGACAAACCTGCAAGCTGATTCCCTGAATAGCACCAAGGTTCTTCGAAGCCTGAGCTGATACTCCAGTTTCTAGTGTCAGTTTTAGGAAACAGGAGTGTTAATATTTCATAGCTAGGTGTAATTCATCTGTAATAATATTGAGCATCATGTGCTCATGTGTCTGATCTTACTGTGCACACAGAAGGACTGTTTACCCATGTAATGGATTGTAAGAGCAGGTTCTGTTGAGTGTGAAACTGGACCTTGCAATCCAGTCTGATTGTAGGTGCGTGGGAATGGCCATGTCTCCATGTTTGTTTTTTTTTGTTTTTGTTTTTTTTATCCTTTCTGTCAGATCCTTTGCTCTGGGACTCCAGTGAGGAGCTTGGCCTCAGTGTGCAGGCTGCCATTGGCGATCTGGTGGCAGCTGCAGTTCCCTCTGCCCTCTTGGAGAGTTCCGGTTGTTGCTGTGTGGAATGTATGTCTCGGGGAACGTTGTAGCTCGTCGCTCCTGTGGGCAGTTTAAAGGCAAATCTGTGTCATCTGTTGCACAATGATCTAATTTCTCGTAAACAGTTGTGACAGGTGTCGTGGCGTATTCATGATGCAATTACGAGGACTCTGCGACGGAGCATTGTCTCTGATAAAATGCGATTAGAATGCTCACTCTATCTGAGGGAGCATTATGTTTATCAAACAGGCTGAACATAATGCCTTTAAGAACAACCGGCAACGTGCGTTACCAGTCGAAGGTTCAGACACAGCCAAATGAAGGGATGTTTGGGTCATCTTAAAGACCCTACAGGCATCAATAAATACCCTGATATACCACAAATACTCCTGATCTATTACTGCATTATATTTTTTGGCATATCGCCAAACACTCATCTCCAAAACAAATAGCTGCACCCCGAAGGAATGAACCGACAGGAATGAAACTTGCTGGGGAGCTTTGACATTGTGGGACATGTAAATGACTGTACCTGACTTGATTGTGGACATTCAGCAGGCAGTGATGTCCTCCATGGGTCATCCTGTTAGTGTCAGCACCATAAGCAGACGACTGTGTGACGCAGGACGACATGCACATGGACTGTTACAACGTCTGCCCTTAACCCCACGTCCACATCACCAAAGCCTATGTGGTGTTTACAGTCTCTTGTTGTACAGACAACAATGGTGTTGTTCCAGACTGTCATGGAGGTCAGCACCAAGGTGAGCGGTTTGTTGCCACGCATCACATTGTCCAGAAGGCCTGGTGTTACTTCACCTCCACCTCTACCACACCATCTGCAGGAGCTGTGTGAGGATATTCAAGCTGGATGGGATGGATGGCACCATTAGGAACCTCTACAACTGTATACCAAGATGCGTGACGTGTTGAGTTAACCATACTGGTTAACTGGTTGGTGTGGCGCAGCGGGTAACACTACTACCCTCCAGGAAGCTACTGTCCCATGTGGGAGACTGGGGTTTGATTCCCGGTCTGGGTGACTTCGCTGAGCTAGACCAATAAGAGTCCTTGGGCAAGACTCCTAACACTACACTGGCCTCCCTGTAATATGATTAACCTTGTAAGTCGCTCTGGATAAGAGCGTAAAGGTTTGACTGGTAGTGGAGTCAATAGAGAATGGGTGAAGCTGAGCATGCTTTGTCGTCTCTCTCGGGAGAAAGCTGTACTGGCGGTAACTGTAGAGATTGGTGCTTCAAGTAACATTGCTAAATCCACAGCTTCATTAGAAACACCTTGTAGCTCCACCTCGCACTGGTGTACAATTAGAGCCTGTAGCTCAGCGGTTCCCTAAAGTCAGCGCGCTCTGCCCACTTTTGTGTTTCCTCTGTTGTAACAGCACATGAGGAGCCTGTTAATGAGCTGAATCAGACGCGAAAGCGGAAGGAAAGCTCAAAAATGTGCAGAGTGTGGAATCTCCAGGACCTGGAAACCACTGTTGTGATGCCCAGGGCGTCTTCAAATCCAGGCATTCTCCCATCTGGTTTTTGTCATCACTGACAGTGAAATTCCACGGATTGTTAATCATAGGGCTGCACTATATATACTCTCAGCATCAGCATCACAATGTATGCATGTGCGATACCCACATCACAGGGTGTAGGGACTGCAGATAAATTGAAACAGGTGGTGCTACAGGATTACTGTGCGTCATACAGGGCAATAATGAGGCAAATGACTATATACGTTTACGGGACAAACCTTGTGTGTTTAAGGTGGTAGTAATCTCAGGCTCCTGCAGATGGCGCTGCTTGAGGATGATGGGGGTAAAAATACCTGCGGGGTGTGAGTGATGGGATCCATAGGTTGAGAAGAGGTGCTACAGTGCAGGGAATGTCTCGCTCCATGTGTGGAAAATGGCTCCAGAGCAGATGTTAATGATTGGCTAAAAGGAGGGACTGCATGTGGGCGTGGCCAAAAACCATAGTGTGAAGGAAGTAGCTGAATCTGCAGGTGTATGGAAGCGTACGGCCATACTGGTCTACCAGCAGTGGCTAAAACCCCACCAAAACTGGCCCCACGGTGCAGTTCCTTGGTTCAGGAGTGTCTGAACCCTGATGTAGCCTCCATCCAGAAACGTGTTCAGTCCATGGAGAAGTCCACCAAATGCGATCACAGCTGTTATTCATGCTCATGGAGGTAGTAGATGCTAGTAGCTACGTTTCAGCCACAGGTGACTAACCAGATCACTGATGCACATCAGCTCTATGCTCTCCCATTATGGCTAAACGTTATGCAAATGAGCGGTGACCAATCAGATTGTTGATATGTGGTGCGGTACCTGAGTCACACACTGTGAGACTCAACACAGAAACTCAGAACCGGTCTGTAAGCCTGCATAGCCTTTCTGCATGTGTTTAAGCAACACAGCCACAAAGCAGGCAACAGATTTGGGGTCACTGTAATGAAAATACGCTGGGTGTTCACTTATACAGTGCGGCTCAAATACAAGCTGAACTTTCAAGTGAGCACACACGGGGCTTTACTGCAGTCGGGTTATTATAAAGTTCAGGACACTCCTGCAGCACCCTCCGCAGAAAACATCTCGGCTCTAGCCCTTAACTAATGCTCATACTCCACCATAGAGATGCTCTTGGCTGACTATCAGCCTACCAGTGAGACTGGGGCACACACAAACTCCAGTACACACTTGTATCAGAGCTACACATGCTACCATGGCCCAGCCATACTGGTGTCACTGCTGCGCTCAGAGTGCTGAACACTGCAGTACAAAATACACAGCTCAGATTAGGAAATGGGTTTAATACAAGACAGGCCAAACTGATCCCTCATCATTTCCATTTGTCTAATGTCCCCTGACTTTCAGTAAATTACTGTCAGTTTTAGCCTGACATTGTTATGAGCTCAGTACTGCAAAGCACGAGGTCCCACTTCTGGCCACGCTGACGCTGGAGCACATTAGTCCTGACCCTGCAGAGCGACCACATGTAGAAGATCTCAGGAGGTGCTGGGTTCTGGCATGAGACTGTAAACTTGTTGGTGTTGGGGGGAAAGTGTGTGTGTGTGTGTGTGTGTGTATGTGTGTGTGTGTGAATTAGTAAATGTAAATTAATTATTAATTAATTATTTATATTATTATCATTTATATAATTAATTGTAAAATATCATGCAAAAAAAAAAAAAAATATATATATATATATATATATATATATATACAATTTTATATGAATCAGATGCACAGTATGAGTCCCTGACATCGTTGAAAGGGGAAATCAGGAGCAGCACTTGACTTTATTGTACAGCAAGTGTAAGAAAGCCTAGTCAGACTAATAACTGTATAAATCCTAAAACTGCAGCCGTATTAGAGTAAAATATTATTACAGTTATTATTATATTACAGTTATACAGCTGCCATGCAGTAACAACTCCCTTCTCTCTTTGTGAAAAGCTAAAAGTAAGGTAATATAAAACTAAATGTGTTCATTTCATTTTGTTGTTCAACCAAAAGTGTATTTTGAATTTTTTTAGTAATTTTTGAGTAAGCTGCAACGTCGTGTGCTTCTACTGAGCGAACACACCTTCTGAACACATCCAAACTGCTACAGCAGCTGCTCTCACGAGTCACATTCGTTTGGCTAGAGTGAGTGAAATCGGCAGCTGCATTGCTGGAGCTCTTTACCTTTTCGTCTCACTGTGAACGCATACAGATGTTTCTTCGCCTCGCTGGCACCTCCCACAAAACTGTAAACCGTGTTTGGTTGGATTTACTCCACACAACGTGGAGCACGGAGACAGTCCACAGAAGAGCTGGTGGGTTGGACTCGCTGAGTGGGAAGAGAAGGAAGGAAGTGGTCCTGATGGTGTCCTGTCATAATCCAGCTTGACTGGAGATTGTGCGGGGGGCAGGTTGGAGGGTGTGTGATGCAGCACAACAAACGTGGTGATGACCACGGTGCCTCCACATACGGTCGTCTTTCACTGGTCGTCTTCACCAAGACTCGTCACTGACGATGACTCGCGGCTACATGACAGTCTGGCCCGACACCATTGCTGTCTTTAGTGCCGTTGACATGATGTTAAGGGTCGTCAGTGTACCGTGATGTCACATGGGATGCGACTGAGTGTGAGACTTGAATCTTCGTTGGTTGATTCCGTCTGAGTGCTACTATTCTTTTCAATGACGAGTGTATTTATGTTTCCACTTATTTATTAATATTAATATTTATTAATATAAATACGCCTCCATTTTTCGGTGTTCGTCCCAGTCTATCTTTCCATCTGACTCAATAATAGACAGTTTGCATTTGTTTAATCCCTAATAGCTCTTTAACCGAGCTAATGAGCGGTGGCCGACCGGATATTCCGGAACTAAATACGCCCTGTGACAGTTTTCTTTTTTTTTTTTTGCTCATTTAGAGATTTATGTTATATGCAGCTGGACAGAGGAGTTGTTCGTGTGCCTGAGACATCCAGCTTCACTCCACTTCTTCGAACCACATTTCAAATCTCATTCTAGATTCAATCTGTGGTCGCAGTCAGAAGCTGCAGGGTTTCCCGTAATCACGTTTCCCTGATTACAGGATGGCTGTTGTTATTGATTAGGATTATTAAGCTTCTCTGAAGAGCTGTAATAACATATCTGTCCTCATGCTGGGAGCTCCGATAAAATCTCTTCCTTAATTTGCTCACCTTGCTCGAGCTTCTTAAAGCAGGATGAAGGAGAGTGGTTTATCCGTCCGCTCGGCCTGCAGGGACCGAACGGTTAGCGATCGTGTCTGGTAGAAACCCGGTGGAAAGTTGAGTGCAGTCGCTGGCCTCTTGCCTGTCCCTCTGATCAGGTCGTTTGTCACTGCCTTGTCACTGCGTGAGAGCCACTCCTCAGGGGGCAACTCTGTAAAGCTCGCTGGCAGCCCAGACGAGACGGGCCCGAGTACGCAGCTCTGTCCTCACCCTGAACGGTTCAACTCCTCTAGACTCTATTTCAAAACTCATTTCGGGCTGATAAGTCTGACTAGTGCTGCAGATTGCCTGCGTTTGGTGGACTCAAAGAAGATGTGCAGAGAGAGAGAGAGAGTGTATTAGGGATTAAATTATATCGGCGGTGCTAGATGTGTGGCTTAGAGCTGGATCTTGGCTCTATTCAGATTGTACAGCTTGTGTATTTGGCCGTGTGTGCTTCTTGTACGAAATCGCAGGCCTGGCCTGTAACTCCCTGTCGGCTATCTCTCTATGCACCTTAAACCAGGCGTGTTTAAGCGACACGGCCCTAAAGAGGGGAACAGATTTGGGGTCACTCTAATGAAAATACGCTGGGTGTTCACTAATACAGTGCAGCTACTGCAGGTATATTTCGAATACGGGGCTTTACTGCAGTCGGGTTAATATAAAGTTCAGGACACTCCTGCAGCCCCCTCCGCAGAAAACATCTCCGCTCTAGCCCTTAACTAATGCTCATACTCCACCATAGAGATGCTCCTGGCTGACCTTTTTGTGCATGGTGGTCCAGTTTCAGCCTACCAGTAAGACTGGTGCACACACAAACTCCAGTACACACTTGTATCAGAGCTACACATGCTACCATGGCCCAGCCATACTGGTGTCACACTGTCTCTGTGCTGAGACTCTGAACTCCAAAGTAGGAAACGCATTTAATACACTCATCATCAAAGTAAGAGCTGCACCCCGAAGGAGGTGTGGGGTTGCAGTGCTGTTGGGAAGGAAGATAAAGGTTACCAGGACCAACACATGATGATACATTTAGACTGATATGGAGAATGTTTACTGAGCTACACATACAGATGCAGTGTCCCTCAGTATGGCTAACGCAACATGCCAGACGTCTCAGCATGGACTCTTAGAGGTTCCTAATGGTGTCCTGTGATAACCCATCCCATGCAGCTTGAATATCCTCACACAGTTCCTGCAGATGGTGTGGTAGGAGTGGAGGTGGAGTGACACCAGACTTTTCGGACATGTGATGCATGACGGCAAACTGGTCATCTTGGTGCTGAACACAGCGCTTCCACACACAGACTTGTTAGTCGTCTCCATGAATACAAAAGCGGGACCCGTCACTAAAGTCACTAGAGTCACTCTGACAGTCTGACCATTGCAGTCTTTGGCGACGTTGACGTGGTGTTAAGGGCAGTCGTTGTAACAGTCTGTGTGAATGTAGTCCTGGGTTACGTTAGCCGGGTGCCAGTGGTGGTGGCACCAACAGAATGACTCATGGAGGACATCACTGCTCGCTGAATGGCTGCAGTCGTGTTTGTTGGGTCAGTCAGGTACAGCAGTATGGTCCATCCCTGCTTACGTAACATTGATGGATAAGTGTGAAACTGAAATGAATTGCATGTCTCCTGATTTCAAACCAACTCACCAAGTTTCATTCCTGCTGGTTGATTCCTTCTGGGTGAAACTACTTGTACAGCTGTTATGTCATTTTGACATTGGCATTTTTAAAGAAATGACCGTTTTGACAATATGACCCCCTCACGTCTAATGTTCTCTGATGTTTGTGCTTTCTCTGTCGTCAGGTACCACGCGACAGCCTAAGGAGGGTGAGGTCCCAGGCGTGGACTACAACTTTGTGAGTGTTGACCGGTTTATGGAATTAGAGAAAAGTGGGGCCTTACTAGAGAGTGGAACCTATGAAGGTGAGTAGTAGGTGCTTTTGTTGGGGGGTGGGGGTGGAGGGTGTCCCTGTTTGAGTATGTCACTGTCCCTGTTAAAGATCCAGCAGGACACACAAGTATTGCCACAATGGATTTCAATACAGGGATTCATTATATTATGGAATTATAATATTTGGAACATTAGCCTTGGGCTAATATACCATGAAGTGGAACTGCTTTCTTAGTACACGGTTTGTAAATCTGAAGCCTCTTGTCTTGGTGGTTGGGCAAAGTAGCGGTTAAGTAGCACATAGCTCCATCCCCCCTGTGACGGAGGTTCAGTTCCCTGTCTAAGCAGGAATGCTACTGCTATGGTAGCCATATTAATGGGGGTAAGCTTTTAATGCTAGGCTCATGTACTGCAGTAATTCGCTCTGGATAAGCGCGTCTGCTAAATGAGTAATTGTGGAAGGAAGGTTTAATATTCCTTCCGTTTTCTTTCCTCCAGCACGCAGAGAATAGAGTCAGACCTACATTATTAGGTAAACCAGGGAATGTTGTCATCCGGAGGTGTAATTTGCTGTCTGAGGTCATAAATCACAACATCCCAGATAGTGAGCATATATCAGCCTGCTGGTTCGATAAGGTCAGCACCCCGCTGACTGTTTGCCCACCCTCAGACCACCCAGATTATTATCCTGCGAACAAGATCTAATTAGTGTTTAATCTCCTCAAACAGGTTTGAAATGTGTTCAGGCTTTCGTTTAGAAACTAACAACTGAGAGAAGAAAAAACAAAACTGATATAAAATAATTCGGTTGAAAATGTTGCTGACGCTAAAATGCATTTACTGAACATGTGTGCTAATGATAATGAAAGTATGAAAGGTAAATGAGTGTAAAATTGAAGGATAAAAAGTGGCATTTTGTTTAATTGTCTCCTAAAACGCCAGCGGACCGCCCAAAAACGCTGAGCCAAACGCCAGCGGACCGCCCAAAAACGCTGAGCCAAACGCCAGCGGACCGCCCAGAAAGCGCTGAGCAAAACGGCAGTGGGCACCTGCTTTCTCGTTAATGGCCCAACAGTGGTCGGCTATCCTCCTGCTGTCAGGGGTGTCTTCATACAATAGTTATTTAGCCACAGTGGCTTCCAGATCCATCAGGTCACAGAAGTAGGCCAGTGTGAAGTAGTTCATCAGGTGCATCATGGGAAGACGGACAAAACAAGCAGGGAGACTTCACCGCTATCAAACTCATGTGCCTGAGCATGAGCGCTATGGCCTGGATGCCCCATTAAGGGCATAGGGTTTGGGGTAGCTTTCACGCTAACTGGCTAACTTCTCCAGCTGATGCATGTAACATGTTGGTATGGTCCACTGAGGAGTTGAGACCTCATGTAGAAGATAACAAGTCCCCGTCAACATTCAACGGTGTTAGTGTTAAGTCCTCTGAAGAAGCAGCTTCCATTCCCCTACCGATTTCCCTCAGCCTTGGTTATTAAACCATTAAAATGACGCCCAGTGCCAGTGTATGCTAATTTAGCGCTTTGTTGTGTAGGCCAGAGTCATAATTTAAACATTGGACCAGGTTTATTGGGGTGGGGTTGAGGTGAGGGTGGTTGGGGGAGGGGCATGAGTCCTAATCTTCTCCTTATAATTCCCTACAATGACTTCACATGGGATTTCTGACAAATAC
Organism: Prochilodus magdalenae; assembly: GCA_024036415.1. Taxonomy (NCBI): domain Eukaryota; kingdom Metazoa; phylum Chordata; class Actinopteri; order Characiformes; family Prochilodontidae; genus Prochilodus; species Prochilodus magdalenae. Next base: position 618,279 of record JAMWET010001379.1, on the reverse strand, counting down.
AACAAAGATAGTACGGTTAGTTGAATATGCCCGTGGGCGGTGTTGGTCGCTGTATGAATGTGTGGCTAATTAACTTTGCAGGTAACTTAGCTCTCCTGACTCGTGTTAGTGATGGGTGGCTGATTAGCACATTCCACTGAAATGTTTCCACTTCACACAAACAATCATGCAGTACTGATTTCCGTAATTCCAGCTGAAGGGCAGGATAGTGCTACACAGATTACCGGGTGGAATATTTAGTCTTTGGTGTCGTGAGAGATATTGCTCAAGGTCCCAAAACTGATGCTTCCTGAATGATAGTTGTTTTTGGAAAGTGTCTTTTAATTTCCAAACCGCACCTGTGTGCAGTAGAGTTGTGCATGTCTTATGGATTATGCCTGTATTTAAACATGATGATGACATTTCTACCTCATGTCTGAGGAGCTCAGAAACATACTCTTAGGGTCGGTAGTCAGCTTTCATATCTAACTTAGCAAGGTGTACATCCAAACACCACATAACTCACAATACCTTCACTTGTGGAGGACGGGGGCGGTGGGGGCGTGGTCATTTATGAGTGACATGTGGTCCCGTATTTGAACTTATTCCGGGGAGGTGGGGGTGCGGTTTTTGTTTGGGGGAGGGTGTGATCAGTCATGTGGGACACACGTGTGTGTCGGATATATTCAGTAATACGGAACAAAGCGCCTCCCGTATTTGATCTGGGTCCGGGGGCTGGGGTGGAGGATGGATTGTGATCATTCATGTGTGTGTAACAGACGTCCGTAAACAAATTTACGGACATTTACAGAAATACGGAACAAATTTATGGACATTTACAGAAAAACTGAACAAATTTACGGACATTTACAGAAATGCGGAACAAATTTACGGACATTTACAGAAATACGGAACAAATTTACAGACATTTACGGAAATATGGAACAAATTTACGGACATTTACAGAAATACGGAACAAATTTACGGACATTTACAGAAATACAGAACAAATTTACGGACATTTACAGAAATACGGAACAAATTTACGGACATTTACAGAAATACGGAACAAATTTACAGACATTTACAGAAATACGGAACAAATTTACGGACATTTACAGAAATGCGAAACAAATTTACGGACATTTACAGAAATACGGAACAAATTTACGGACATTTACAGAAATACGGAACAAATTTACGGACATTTACGGAAATATGGAACAAATTTACGGACATTTACAGAAATACAGAACAAATTTACGGACATTTACAGAAATACGGAACAAATTTACGGACATTTACAGAAATACGGAACAAATTTACGGACATTTACAGAAATGCGAAACAAATTTACGGACATTTACAGAAATACAGAACAAATTTACAGACATTTACAGAAATGCGGAACAAATTTACAGACATTTACAGAAATGCGGAACAAATTTAGACATTTACAGAAATGCGGAACAAATTTACGGACATTTACAGAAATGCGGAACAAATTTACGGACATTTACAGAAATGCGGAACAAATTTACGGACATTTACAGAAATACGGAACAAATTTACGGACATTTACAGAAATGCGGAACAAATTTACGGACATTTACAGAAATACGGAACAAATTTACGGACATTTACAGAAATACGGAACAAATTTACGGACATTTACAGAAATACGGAACAAATTTACGGACATTTACAGAAATACGGAACAAATTTACGGACATTTACAGAAATGCGGAACAAATTTACGGACATTTACAGAAATACGGAACAAATTTACGGACATTTACAGAAATACAGAACAAATTTACGGACATTTACAGAAATGCGGAACAAATTTACGGACATTTATGGAAATACAAAACAAACAAATCGTGTTCCGTATTGGTTTAATACGGGACGCAACATTGAATTGCCAAATAAAGGACGATTCCGTATTTTACGGGATGGGTGGCGACCCTAGTTCCAGTTGCTCAGCTTCACTCCTTCAGATTTCAGTCATTTTCATCTAAACTTGTGTCAGTTGTTTAGAACTGTCATGGTCTGTGGTGAGTGGTCTTCTGCTCTCCTAGTGATCAGCACTGTTTAACGTTTAGTAGATACTAGGCTTTATTTTAGGACAGCTTGGAAACTGACTGTGCACTGCCTTCACTTGGTGACCTTGGTGAGCGTATATAAAACATTTTTTGACGGCTGAAAGACACGGAAGCTACACACACAGTTATTGTCAAAAGAATAGCTGCACAAATAGCTGCGCCCAAAAAGAGTTAACCGAGCAGAGTGAAACTCGGTGGGTAGGTTTGACATTATGAGGCATGCTAATGATTCAGGTTTCATGGTCGGCTGCTCATGTGATGTACACAAGGACAGGCCTTATCGCTGTACCTGACTGACCCAGTTTGTATGATGCCCTCCACGAGTTATCCTGTAACAGCACTATTGGCAGACCATTGGAACGTCGCAGGACTTCATGCCGTCATGACAACCGCCCTTAACACCACATCAACGTCACCAGAGGCTGCAGTGGTGTCGTGTTAGACTGTCATAGAGTGGCTCAGACTGGCAGCGGGTCGTCTTTAGTGACGGGTCCCGCTTTTGACTTGGTGGAGACGACCAGCAGTTTGAACAAGATGAACAGTTTGTTGTCATGTGTCCAGAAGGCCTGGTGTCACTCCACCCCTGTAACTCCATGCCGAGACGTCTGGCATGTTGCGTTAGCAGACATGGCAGCCCAACACCATACTGAGAGACACTGCGTCTGTGTGTGTAGCTCAGTAAATATTCCCCATATCAGTTTAAATGTAGCATCATGTATTGCTGCTGGTAACCTTTATTGGTGGGGGCAGTCGTGGGCTGGAGGTTAGGGAACCAGCCTTGTGACCGGAGGGTTGCCGGTTCGATTCCCTGAGCTTACAGTAACGACTGAGGTGCCCTTGAGCAAGGCACCTAACCCCTAACTGCTCCCCGGGTGCCGTGGATAGGGCTGCCCACCGCTCCGGGTAAGTGTGCTCACTGCCCCCTAGTGTGTTCACTAGTGAGTGTGTTGGTGGTGTTTCACTTCACGGATGGGTTAAATGCGGAGACTGAATTTCCCCACTGTGGGATCAACAAGGGGTTTAAATCTTAAATCTTATCTCCCTTCCCCAACAGCACTGCAACCCCACACCTCCTTCTGGGTGCAGCTGTTCATTTGATGATGAGTGTATTTGGCCATATATTAGGTTTGCTACTCAGTCCTAATTGTAGTATCATATCCCGGGGCAGCTAGTGATCTATGCAGCTTTGAAGTCC
>JAMWET010001379.1:590000-610000 GCA_024036415.1 Prochilodus magdalenae | reverse complement strand
TTCAACTGCAGCTTTGCAGACGTGGGATGCAGACTGTAACGCAGATGCCTGTGCACGCTGCGTCCGCGTCAAGGAGCATTTTGCACGGCAGCTTCTCCCATGCGTACATCTGCTCCTGAGCATTTAAATAGGATCACTCTGTTAGTAAATATTCTTTCAGGAGGTATTCAAGCCTTGTACTTCCATGTGGTCACTGTGTCTAAAGCCATCGTTACACGACGCCTCCCAACAGCGTGCGTTTGAGACATTCCGATACACGTCTGATGGAAAACGTCAGATTTTCTGTTTTAACACTCGTGCTGCAGTTTCACATATCACATGTGGACCTAACGTAGCACGCTTGGGCCTTATTGCTGAACCAGACTGACTATATAAGGTCGTTTTGTTGCTCATGCTTTATATTCTGACTCGTGCTGTTGTATGTTGAGTTAAGTTTGCCTCAGAGAAGAGTTTGAAGGCAATTTGAGCAGTTGGGAAAGATGGAGACAGTTCGCATCGTAGGGCGTCCTGAAAAGCAGGATAGCCTTATCGCCATATTGAGTGCCATGTTGTACAGACACTAGCATGTTGGCGGCAGTGGATAGAAGGAGGTGCGCACCAGCATCATGAAGTGTCTGGGAGACGTACACGAACCACCATCGTCCATCCATGACGCAGGACTACATGCACGCAGAATTTCACAATGACTGCACTTAACAACACATCAATGTCACCAAAAGCTGCAATGGTGTCGTGGCAGACTGTCATGGATGGCAGCCGGTCATTTTCAGTGTTGAGTCCCACTTTTGTCTTGGTGAAGACGACCAACGAATCAGTTTGTGGAGGCACCATGGTCACCACCATGGTCATGCATCACACATCTAAAGGGCAAAATCTGCGGGAACTGAGTGAGGGTATTCAAGCTGCATGGGATGGATTGCCACAGGATACCATCAGGAACCTCTACAACCCCATGCCAAGACGCCTGGCATGTTGTGTTGGCAACGTGGCAGGCCGATGACATACTGAGAGACACTACTTCTGTATGTGTAGCTCAGTAAATATTCCCCATATCAGTCTAAATGCATCATCATGTGTTGTTCCTGGTAACCTTTATCTTCCTTCCCAACAGCCCCGCTATCCCACACTTCTCTCTGGGTGCTACTCTTCTTTTGATGACGAGTGTAGAAGAATATACTATATTACTAATATTTAATAATACTAGTGTATGTGTGCTTGGAGATCAGCTGATTCTAATAGCAGCCTCTTCCTCTATTCTAGATAACTTCTATGGCACGCCCAAGCCCCCGGCCGAACCCACGCCCATGCTGTTTAATGTGACTGACCAGCTGCTGCCGGGTGCCCGCCCCAGTGCCGAGGGGAAGAGGAAGAGGAACAAGTCGGTCAGCAACATGGAGAAGGACAGCATCGAGCCGCCCGAGGAGGAGCAGGAAGAGAGCCCTGTCGTTAATGGCAACGGCATTGCCATCACACCAGGTTGGTGTAAAAAGCACTCAAAGGCCAAGTAGCCTCATGCAAACTGCCCTCACCCTGTATGACATAGTGTAGCGTTATCTAAACTGAGGAAGCAAACCTGGACATCACACAGACATGATGGCTGCGGCTTGGCCTGAATTATTATAGTGGGTTTCTGTTATGTATTTTTGGTATATAGCTTTAATATATTTAGTGAATAACTTATACAGCTTACACAAATATCACAACACATTTAACCAGCAAGAAAAACTACCATTACTGTTAATATATGAATAACCTTTACCATACATTAATCATTTTGTAAAAGCGTGTTGGTGTACAGTAACTCAGTAAGTGTAGTGCGTTAGCGTGCTGTAAGTAGCGTGTTGGTGCACAGTAACTCGGTAAGTGTAATATGTTAGTGTGCTGTAAGTAGTGTGTTGGTGCACAGTAACTCAGTAAGTGTAATGTGTTAGTGTGCTGTAAGTAGTGTGTTGGTTTACAGTAACTCGGTAAGTGTAATATGTTAGTGTGCTGTAAGTAGTGTGTCGGTGTACAGTAACTCGGTAAGTGTAATGTGTTAGTGTGCTGTAAGTAGCGTGTTGGTGCACAGTAACTCAGTAAGTGTAATGTGTTAGTGTGCTGTAAGTAGTGTGTTGGTTTACAGTAACTCGGTAAGTGTAATATGTTAGTGTGCTGTAAGTAGTGTGTCGGTGTACAGTAACTCGGTAAGTGTAATGTGTTAGTGTGCTGTAAGTAGTGTGTCGGTGTACAGTAACTCAGTAAGTGTAATGCGTTAGTGTGCTGTAAGTAGTGTGTTGGTTTACAGTAACTCAGTAAGTGTAATATGTTAGTGTGCTGTAAGTAGTGTGTCGGTGTACAGTAACTCGGTAAGTGTAATGTGTTAGTGTGCTGTAAGTAGTGTGTTGGTGTACAGTAACTCAGTAAGTGTAATGTGTTAGTGTACTGTAAGTAGCGTGTTGGTGTACAGTAACTCGGTAAGTGTAATGTGTTAGTGTACTGTAAGTAGCGTGTTGGTGTACAGTAACTCGGTAAGTGTAATGTGTTAGTGTACTGTAAGTAGCGTGTTGGTGTACAGTAACTCAGTAAGTGTAATGCGTTAGTGTACTGTACATAGCGTGTTGGTGTACAGTAACTCAGTAAGTGTAATGTGTTAGTGTACTGTAAGTAGCGTGTTGGTGTACAGTAACTCAGTAAGTGTAATGTGTTAGTGTACTGTAAGTAGCGTGTTGGTGTACAGTAACTCGGTAAGTGTAATGTGTTAGTGTGCTGTAAGTAGCGTGTTGGTGTACAGTAACTCAGTAAGTGTAATGTGTTAGTGTACTGTAAGTGGCGTGTTGGTGTACAGTAACTCAGTAAGTGTAATGTGTTAGTGTACTGTAAGTAGTGTGTTGGTGTACAGTAACTCGGTAAGTGTAATGTGTTAGTGTACTGTAAGTAGCGTGTTGGTGTACAGTAACTCGGTAAGTGTAATGTGTTAGTGTACTGTAAGTAGTGTGTTGGTGTACAGTAACTCGGTAAGTGTAATGTGTTAGTGTACTGTAAGTAGTGTGTTGGTGTACAGTAACTCAGTAAGTGTAATGTGTTAGTGTACTGTAAGTAGCGTGTTGGTGTACAGTAACTCGGTAAGTGTAATGTGTTAGTGTACTGTAAGTAGCGTGTTGGTGTACAGTAACTCGGTAAGTGTAATGTGTAATGCATTATGGACACATTATGAAAGTGTTACCGTTATTTATATTTTCAGTCAATTAAAATATGAGATCATACAAAATATCAAAGTGCCTCACCTATACACTATCCCTTCCACAGAGTCAAGTGAGCACGAAGACAAGAGCACCGATGCCTCGGGTGACGTGCCCCCCCAGTCATGCCCACCTGAGACCCCCACCCTCACGGCCACAGATGCCCCAGATGAGGAGGGCGAGGCCCCGAAATCCCCCCCAGACTCGCAGGGCAACGATGATCTGGGACCACTGCCCGACAACTGGGAGATGGCCTACACTGAGAAAGGAGAAGTCTACTTCATAGAGTGAGTGAAGTTAACTTCAAAGCACGCCTCAGAAAGAGCCACAAAGCATGTGGAGCCGCTCGCAGTCGGGGAGCAGAGCTCTTCTGTGCGGTTCCTGCGAAATGTGTGGGTAAATGAGGGCGTCCTCTTTCGCATGGTGTCATGGATACATGAATTATTCATAGGGACATGAGGAAGAAATGACAAAACATCCTATAAGTTTCCTCTTTCCTCTGTGAATTAAACGGCTGGTCCTTTTTGTTCAGCGTCTCTGGGTTTGAGCGTGAGCTGACACAATAGATGGTGTTGAGCTGTGGCTGTATCGCGCTGCTGAATGAATCACCCTCAAATTGCAGCAAATTTGTTTCACAGGCATGATACAATAAACATCAACATTAGAGGAGTGGAAGAGAGAGAGGACAAGAGAGAGAGACACAGGAAGGAGAAAGGGACAGAGGAGAAATTCAGGAAGCAAGGGAGAGACATGTTGAGAGGGAGAGAGAGGAAATCAGAGAACGACACAAGAAGAAAGAGATACAGGGAGAGAGAGAGAGAGAGGAGGGAAAGGGACAGAGGAGAGATTCAGGAAAAGAGGTAGAGACATGTGGAGAGGGAGAGAGAGGTAATCAGAGAAAGACACAAGAAGAAAGAGATACAGGGAGAGAGAGAGAGAGACACACAAAGGAAGAGGGAGATATATACGGGAGGAGATCCAGGAAGAGAGAGATGCAAGAAAATAGGGAGGGAGATTCAGGAAGAGAGGGAGGAAATACATGAAAAAGAAAGACACATGAAGAGAGCAAGAGAGAGAGAGAGAGAGAAATACAGGATGACAAAGATATAGGGGGAAAAAGAGAAATATAGGGAGAGAGGGATATAGGGGAGGAGAGAAAGCAAGAGAAAGAGATACAGAAAATGAGAAAGAGAGACATGGGATGAGAGAGAGAGAGAGAGTAAGAATGAGAGACAGAGAGAGAAATAGAGAGGTAATAGAAGAGAAAGATACAGTGAAAGAGAGACATACAGGAACAGAGCGTGGGAAATACAAGAAGGAAGAGAGATAAAGGAAGAGAGAAAGATGCAGGAAAAGAGAGAGAGATGCAGGGGGAGAGAAAGATCCAGGAAAAGAGAGAGATACAAGAATAGATATACAGGAAGAGAGAGACATAGAGAGAAGAGAGAGACACACACAGGAAAAGAGAAAGATATACAGAAGCGATAGATGCAGAGTGAGTGGGAGAGAAGGAAAGAGAGGGAGGAGAAAGGAAGAGAGGTACAGGAAAATAAAGAGTGTAGAAGGATAGGAGAGAGAGAGAGAGAGAGAGAGAGAGAAAGATGCAGGGAGAAACAGAAATCCAGAGAGAGAGAGAGAGAGAGAGAGAGAGAGAGAGAGAGAGAAATAGAGAGGTAATAGAAGAGAAAGATACAGTGAAAGAGAGACATACAGGAACAGAGCGTGGGAAATACAAGAAGGAAAAGAGATAAAGGAAGAGAGAGATGCAGGAAAAGAGAGAGAGAGATGCAGGGGGAGTGAAAGAGCCAGGAAAAGAGAGAGATACAAGAATAGATATACAGGAAGAGAGAGAAGAGAGAGACACACACAGGAAAAGAGAAAGATATACAGAAGCGGTAGATGCAGAGTGAGTGGGAGAGAAGGAAAGAGAGGGAGAAGGAGAAAGGAAGAGAGGTACAGGAAAATAAAGAGTGTAGAAGGATAGGAGAGCAAGAGAGAGAGAGAGATATGCAGGAAGAAACAGAAATCCTGAGAAGGAGAAACAAAGAGAGATAGAGAGAGAGGGAAAGAGAGAGAGATGGTGGGAGAACGACGAAGAAATACAGTGCCAGAAGCAGAGAAAGAGAGAGAGAGTCATTCCCCCTCTTTCCCCCTCTTCCTCCATGTTATAGGAGGCTGGGGCCTCATTAAAATTATTGATTGCCATTCTGCTAACTGGAACTGTGCCGCCCACCGTAGCAGAGGCTTGTGGGATATCGAGTCGTGAATCTTACTCATGGCGTACTTAAACCCACTACGGCAACACTTTATCTAACTGGAGATCCCTAATAGCTCTTTATAACCTGCTGGCTGATGGAATCGTGTATAGCCAGCTGTGTTACAGAGGGAGAAGGTGGAGTAGCTCCACGGTGGTGTCAAAATGATCCCATTTGCAGGCTGATAAGGCTGTAGGAGTAGTTATCGGTGAACACTTTGGTGGGCAGTCAGTGGTAAATATATTAAACCTGTTTATTCCTCTCCTCCTCCTCAGTCACAACACCAAAACTACATCATGGCTGGACCCACGATTAGCCAAGAAGGCCAAACCACCAGAGGAATGCGAGGATGATGGTAAGTGTACTCGAGTGTTGGTGTTTAAGTGTGTTGGTGTACTTCATTTTCTCTAGCTTGTGTACCTGGAAGAAAAAGAAAACTAGATCTGATGAAGCACACTTTTTGCCAGTTATGAATTCCTGTAGATTGGTTATGGGCATAGCTAGTCTATGAACAGGCATGTTAAAGCACCCCTCCTTAGCAATCTGGACACAAGTGCACGGCGAGACGCGTAGCTGGCATGCTAATCTGGCATTTCCGTGTGTCTGGGATGTGTCTCTGGTGAACGCTTATTAGTGCTGGTTCTTCCTAATCTAGATTATAGGAACACTAGAGTTGTGTAGGGAGCCCACCTGCCGAATTGTGTAGGGAGCCCACCTGCTGTGACCCTCTGTGGCCAGAATGACGATGCATTTTTGATACTCATTTCGTACACTCGTCATCAACAGAAGAGCTGCACCCAGAAGGAGGTGTGGGGTTGCAGTGCTGTTGGGAAGGAAGATAAAGGTTACCTGGAACAATACATGATGATAGATTTAGACGGATATTGGGAATATTTACTGAGCTACACATACAGAAGTAGCGTCTCAGTATGGTGTCGGGCCGCCATGTTTGCTAACCCAACATGCCAGATGTCTTGACTTGTAGTTGTTTCTACTGGTGTCCTGTGATAATCCATCCCATTTAGCTTAAATATCCTCACCCAGTTCCTGCAGATTGTGCGGTAGGGGTGGAGGTGAAGTAACACCAGGCCTTCTGCACGTGTGATGCCTGCATTTGGTGGATTCACCAAATGCAGGCATGTGCTGGCATGACACCATTGCAGTCTTTGGAGACGTTGGTGTGGTGTAAAGGGCAGACGCCATGACGGCCTGCATCCATGTAGTCCACCAAGTTCCATTCCAGTTAGTGGATTCCTTCTGGGTGCAGCTATTTGTGCTATTGCTTTGACGACGAGTGTATGATATTATAAATATTATATTATAAATATTATACTATATATATTATACATATATATATATATATAATGTTTTATTGACTTACACGTCTCTAAAGAGTGCAGGGTACTGGGTAACTGTAATCCCCAGCAAGCTAAGCAGTTCAGTCTAATTTCCACACAAATGTCCCACCAACCGTCAGAAGACCAAAAAAAGAAAAGAAAAGATGGAGGTAGCTACAGGCTGTATTGCTCATACCAGCTATCATTATTGGTCTCATCTCATGCAAGTGTGGGCGAGTGATCCAAAAGGTTTCTGTCATTTGCTTGTTGTTGCTGAAGTTCACAGAAGGATGATGTTAGCTAATTTTGCATCAGCTGAATCGGAACTGGCTTCCATGTAGTGTATTACGCAGGGGTGGAATTACGAACTCCGCGCCCCTAATCATTCTGAAAGATACTTGAACTTCAATTATAGGGTACAAAACTTTCTATAGACTATCTATAGGCGTGTTATGAAGTAGTGCCCTAGATAGGGAGGCGTGGGGAGTTTCTAATAGTGCTTATCATCATGCAAAAGTTTCATTTATTATTGGTTATTTGTTTTATTGTTTGTCGTGTATATTTTTGGTTATTAAGGTTACATTATTTACTGAGCATATGTTTGACCTCATGTCCTGACAAGGTTCAAAAACAGATCTTGTGTAATCCTGGATGACAGCAGTATAATCGGATGTAGTTGATTGACAAATAAGCTGATGGCAATCCTTCAAAAATGACAGTTGCTGTGCTGGAAAAGAGACACCAGACAAGGAATTAAAGAGGACTAATTTCATTATTTAAAAGTGATACTATAAATGAGAAAATTTACATACTAGATGTGCCATATGTATGTATGTATGTGTATATTTATATATATATATATATATATATATATATATATATATATATATATGTCGCTGTCCAATGAAAAGCATGTATCTCCATTTTTGCTGATTTTTACTTTTATGCCTCACCTAATCACATGAACCGCTGTTTACACTGTGTTGAAATTCCTGGAAGAATGGACCAACAGAAATGGCCCAAAACTGCTAGGGAAGATGTCCGGTTCCATTGACTTCCATTCAAATTAAATGAGGCTTTTGCCTTCTGCTGTAAAGTCGCAATTTCGGAGGTACCTGTTTTTGTTTGGACAGCGACGATATATGTATATAATGTATATAATTAAATATATTTAATATTTGTATTTTTATTAGATTATTACAGCATTAAAGAGCCCGCTTTTCTCCTGAGGTGCATTTGTAACGTGCTTTATGAGCCAAAAACAGTTCTAATTCGTTTCAACATGACCATTTTTGAAGCCCTGTCTATCCTTCAGAATTGAACAGGCTGTTTTGTTCCTGCGCCTGAGTGATATACTGTATATGTAAGAGTGATGTATGCAAATGAGCTCTGTTCTGTCCTGTATTGTGCCTTGTGCAAAAAGCAGTCTGGGCTGAAACACTCTTTGTTGCTTCACCATCAATGGGTGGGACGAAACTGCTGTTGGCTGAACAGGGGGCTATATGTAAATGTGGTGGTTTACGTGACCTCAAAAATCAAGGCCATTTTGCTGCATAGTTTTGAGTTACGTGCTGTGTGGACTGGGATTGGGGAGTGACCGGTGTGTTATCAAACTTAAAAGATGTGATCCTAAAAAGGGAACATTTGGGTTTCAGTGATATGGGCCCTTTACTGAGCTGTCAGGTTATGATGTTTTTCCATGTTTTCCCAGAGCGTGACCTTCCGTCTGATGAAAATTCTCAGCATTTTCCGTTCAGCTGCCCACTTGGTTCGGATGAGTACATTTATGAATGTATAATACTTCATAGTTTCCCAAAGGGGTTTCTAGCGTGAATTCCAGAGCGGCTTCTCTTTAATGACACAACATTTTTAATATGTAAATCACACGAATGTGGCTTTGGAAGTCACCCATTTACTCCTGCATGTGTGGCAGTCTGACATTTGTGCAGTAGGTGGTTGTTATTAACGCTCCCTATTAAATCAAGTCAGTGTTAAAATGGCATATTAAGTAGGCCTTTAATGATTCTGTATGTTTACATGCAAATATGCATATACATATATGCATGTGGTTGGTGTAGCTCAGCAGATAACACCAGGGAGCCGCCACCACATGTGAGAGACTGGGATTCGAATCCCGGTCTGGGTGACTGTGCTGTGCTACACCAATAAGAGTCCTTGGGCAAGACTCCTAACACTACCTACCTGCCTACCTGTAATATGATTAACCCTGTAAGTCGCTCTGGAATAAGAGCGTCAGCTAAATGCCATAAATGTAAATATATGTAGACAGAATATATGTCTGAGATGCAAACATGGCCGTACGCAGGGTTGCTGTTGGGGGTGGGGATGCATTTTAGAGATCTAATCCTATTTTGCAGCTGATATTGGAGAACTCAGGCTTTCATCTTATGACGGGCAGATCACAGACATATCATGTCATTTGAAGGCTCAGCAGCACTAACATCCTCTCATTACATTACACACAGCTAGCTAACTGCTGGACCGTGCTCCTGAAATGGAGATCACACAAGCAGCGTCCATTATGAACCAGCACAGTATCTGCAGACATGGTTTAGAAACGCCTTGTGTGTCTTATTATGCACCACGCCTGTAAAGTACGACTGAACGGAAACACTATGAGCCTTGAGGTTAGGAGGGTAGTTACCGTAACTATAAGCCTATCCATCAGTTTATTACTACAGTTAATGTGGCCTGAATTCCATTGAACTAAGCAGTTTGGGCAGATTGGGCTGCCTGTACAGTTTGTGGGCGTTAATCAAAGAACAACCATGTGGTTTGTAGTTGTAGAGTTATTTTTAGGCAACAAGTTTAGAACTTTTATTTTATACAGCTCAGAAAAATTCCCATGGACCTGAGTGACCAATAGTGGGTATAGCCATAGACACATAACCACATATATGTAGTTGGATGTAAAGGTCTGGACACTTTCTGCAAACGATGTTTTGTTTTCTGAGTGGAACTCATCATAACTCATCCTCTTTGTAGAGAAGACTTCAATATCACATTTACTTTTACACTGTTTATTTGTATTTGCTTATTTCATCATATTGGAAATATGATGAAACCCCCAAAATATAAAATGTGCTTTTTATATAATCAGCTCACCCTACAAAAGTCCCTATGTGTGTTTAAGGTGGTAGTAACTTCAGGCTCCTGCAGATGGCGCTGCACGAGGATGATGGCGCTGTAAATATTTGCAGGGTGTGACGGGATCCATAGATTGAGAGAAGGTGGTACAGTGCAGGGAATGTCTCGCCCCATGTGTGGAAAATGGCTCCAGAGCAGATGTTAATGATGGGCTAAAGGGAGTGACTGTATGTGGGCGTGGCTAAAAACCATAGTGTGAAGGAAGTAGCTGAATCTGCAGGTAGCGTCCGGTCATACGGGTCTACCAGCAGTGGCTGAAGTCCCAGTCTACAGGACACTCTCCTCAGAACTGGGCCAGGCAAGGCATCCACCAAATCTGGCCCAACCACGCAATTCTTAGATGGAGGAGTGTCTGAACACTAATGTGGCCTACAATCAGAAGCTGGTCCAGTCCATCAGATCACAGATGTTGTTTGTTCTTGTGGACAGAAGTAGAGTGATACCATGGCGATAAGCTTATTGATTATTGTGTATTAGGAGCTGAGTTTTGATTGTTTCAGATATCGCTCGGTATGTGTGTGTGCTTGTCTCTTTCTCTGTTTGTACTGCTGCTGTGTCATAACCTGGCTTTCCCTATGGGACGCTCCGAGTAGGTTTGCTATGTTGAGAGAGCTGTAAGGAGAACGATATGGGTGTTTGGGGAGAGCTTGCGTTTGAGCTCTTGCACAGCCCGTGATTAGAGCACATCATCACGCTGCTTCAGCGGACAGGAGCTTCGTTCCCCACATATCTGGAAGTTATGTCTCCCTCGGCTGCTGGGGAGATGTTGACTTAGCGAGTTCAAGGCACAAACAACAGAGTTTCTCCAGTCTGTCATCCTGTCATTTCACAGCACGCCGACTTAAGTGAAAATTAGCCGTAATCACTTTGAAGCCTCTCCTGCGCATGTGGTTGTGTAGCTATGCCTGTTAATCATCAGCCCAGCTAAGAAGAGGCTTACAGATGATGAGGCGTCATTCTGATGTCTCCTAGTGTCTCCACAAACTGTCCATACAGGCGTGCACCTCAGAACTCGCACAGCGGAGGGTGTGCCACCACTGCATTTCACTACATCAGTAAGGAAGAGTGAGCTGGGCTGACTTTTGAACTCCTGAAGCATCCAGAAATGAGAAATGGGTTCTGGGGGTTGCAGAACTTCCCTTCATCTGCTGTCTGCTTTCACAAACCTGCTTTAGAAGCATGCTCTCATTATCAAAGGAAGAGCTGCACCCAGAAGGAGGTGTGGGGTTGAAGTGCTGTTGGGAAGGAAGATGAAGGTTCCCAGGACCAACACATGATCATACATTTAGACTGATATGGGGAATATTTACTGAGCTACACACACAGAAGTAGCGTCTCTCAGTATGTGGCCGGGCCGCCATGTTGGCCAATGCTACAAGGCTCCTAATGGTGCCCTGTGCTAATCCATCCCATGCAGCTTGAATATCACTACCAGTCACACTAAATGGATGTTGCTGATGATCTTAAAGACTCTACAGGCTCACACTTAACACTCCCAGCTGGTGAGAGTCTGAAACAATACATATCCTGATATACCACATATACTCTTGATGTTTCCCAGTATTTGATTTCTGCCATATCTCCACCTCTAATATATACACCAATCATCTACAGAACAGCTGCACCCAGAAGGAGGTGTGGTATTGCAGTGCTGTAGGGAAGGAAGGTAAAGGTTACCAGGAAGGTTTGCCAGACGTCTCAGCATGGAGTTGTAGAGGTTCCCAAATGTGTCCTGTGGTCCATCCCAGGCCTCTTGAATATTCTCACACAGCTCCTACAGATTGTGCGGTAGGGGTGGAGGTGGAGTGACACCAGGCTCTCTGAACGTTGCTGACCACGGTACCTCCACACATACAGACTTTGGTCGTCTCCACCAAGACAAAAGCGGGACCTGTCACTGAAGATGACCCGCTGGCATTCTGAGTCACTCCGTGACAGTCTGGCACCACACCATTGCAGTCTTGGCGACGCTGATGAGTTGACTCTCTCATCACTGCTCTGTATGTTCGCAATCATGGCTGTTGGGTCAGTCAGGGACCGCGAAGAGGCCCGTCTTTGTTTACAGCACATGCACAGCCGAGCGTGAAACTTGAATCGTTTGCATGTCTCACAATGTCAAACCTGCTCGAGGTTGATTTCCTCTGGGTGCAGCTGTTTTGCACATGAGTGTATTAACAATTGATTAATGTGTTCAGGTGCAGATCTTCGTACCTCAACCACGGATGTTTTCAAACAACAACAACTATGCCCCCAGAATGCACGCTAAGGAAAGATTACCATGCTCTCTGCTGGTGAACTCGGAGATGACTGTAGAGTGGCCGTGATGCTGAGTGTGCATTTTAATCTCTTGTGTGTTCACACTTGGCAGATTTAATCTGATTAAAACCTGGTACCGTTTCTTTAAGAACGCCTTTGGGACTCTGTTGAGAACCAATTAACCGTGACCGCCCCTTGCAGGTCCGTCAGAGTCCACTCTGGTGCACTTTCTCTGAAGTAAGAACACAGTATGGATTAAAGACGTCCATATGGACCAAACCTAGAATGAACTGTTGTGGTCTCTAGATGTGGTCTTTGGCACCCTGCTTTTTTGCGTGTGGTTATCATCGGAGCTCTGAAATGAGAGGCATGAGCACGTTACTCCATATACACACGTATTACTGAACACCGCAGTTCTGTTATGAATAAATGCACAGTGTTTGGTGAAAGCTGTGACAGGCCGTGTGTGGCAGGGGGTTTAAATGTCTTTGAGTCATGGGAAAGTCATGATAACACGTGGTCTGTCATGGCTTGTAGCTTTACAGGATCACAAGACATGCAGTACTGTGCAAAAGTCTAAGATCACACTTATGTATTTATGTATATATAAAAAAATGCCCATTAAAATTGCGTTAAGTTCAAGTGAAAAAGCAGGAAACCAGTATTTGACAGAATATACACTCCATGCTGTTCTGGCCCGACACCATTGCACCAACATCTGGTGATGTTGACGTGGTGTTAAGGACAGTCCTCATAACCGTCTGCGTGCATGTGGTCCTGGGTTGTGCAGCTAACCTCCAATGGTGCTGGCACTAACAGGATGACTCACGGAGGGCATCACTGCTGGCTGAATGTCTGTAGTTATGGCTGTTGGGTCAGTCAGGTACAGCGTGTTGGGTCAACAAGGCATGTGCGGCTGAGCTTTCCCCCATGTCAAACCTGCCCACCAAATTTTATTCGTGCCGGTTAATTCCTTCAGGGTGCTGCTATTTGTTTTTTTCACTCATTTTTTTGTCCCGCAGTTTTTGAGATTGAGATTGACACCGTTCCAACTCCAGAATGTTCAGTCTGATCAGGAATGGTGTGCTTGTACAGCTTTTTGATCGGACGCACAGTGTCCGTGTAGCATTTGGAATTTTGCCCTTTAAGAATGAATGGGATGTAAAATTGCACCCATTTTTTTTCTGTCTCTTTCAACTTCAGCAGAATCCCACTCATTTTCAGCCTTTACCAAATCCCTACTGTTTCCTTTAACCTACAGCCCCCGAACTGCATCTACTCACTCAGGGCCAAGCTCTAATCCACAGCCATACTGACCCACACTCCTCTATGTGTCTTTAATTCTTCTCTGGTCCCTCCCATAGCAATCACAGCCTAGCAACAACCATGCAGGCTGCATGACCATTCCACGTTTCCTCCAGCATATCGCCGCTGTCCAAAGAAAAACAGGTATCTCCAAAATGGCAACTTTACAGGAGTGGCCAAAAACCTAATTTAGTTTGAATGGAAGTCAATGGAACCAGACGTCTCTCCAAGCTGTTTTGGGCCATTACTGTTGGTCCATTCTTCATGAAAGTTCCACACAGTGTAAAGAGCATCTTATGTGATCAAATGAGGCGTACAAGTAAAAATCAACAAAAATGGAGATACATGGTTTTTTTTTAACAGGGACGATATGCACTTTTCTAGCTTTCTAGCAGATTGGTGCTGGAATGCATGAATCAAAGCTTTAATTTGAAAGTGAACTGAGAGTGAATCCAGTGAACGTTGTAGGATTTATTTCTAAATTTAGGGGTTTAGAAATAATTGGACAAACAGCCAGTCGTCAGTCTCTTTTAGTGTCCTGTTGGAAATGTTTTGCAGTCCATAGATGCCTGAGGTCTGGGCTTCCTCACTGCTGGTGCTCTGCCAGACCTTTACTGCAGCGGTCTGTAGTTCCTGCTAGCGTTTGTGTTTTACCTTCAGTTTTTGCCTTCAATAAGTGAAATGCTTGGCCAGCTGGATGGAGGTCAAGTGATCGACTTGGCCATTGTAGAGCCTTCCTCTTCTTTGCCGTACAACAGTATTGAGTTGCTTCCACATTATGCTTCAGGTCGTTGTCCATCTGTACTGTTAAGTGGTGTTGAAGCATTTGGCTGAATCTAAGCTAATAATCTAAAAGCCATTTACACTTCGGAATCCATCCTGCTGCTTCTCTCAGCAAACACATCATACAGGGGAAGCAGTTCCACTGGCAGCAGTACATGCCCACGCCTAATGAGGTGGTATGCTTTGGAACAGAGCAGTTCCTTCCCATCTCCACTCTCTTCTCCTCCCACCATTCTGATACAAGCTGAGAATCTTCGTCTCCTCTGCCCGTGATGATGTTGATGTCTGGGATGTGGTATACTCCACTGTTTTTGGTTTGCTCTTATATGGTAAACTTGTTGCCTTCAGGATTTGATGTCTCTGGTTGGGAAATAGCTGGTTGGGCACACCTGATGGTTTTGCTCTTTCTGAGGGGCTTGTTTTGATATTTTGAATGATGGCTTGGGTCACTGCCAGCATAACACTTTCTACGCTTCATATTGGGAGTTAACAACAGATTACAAATGCACAGACAGACACACCCCTTTATTAATTCCAGACGCGACAGACACACCCCTTTATTAATCCCAGAGGCGACAGACACACCGCTTTGTTAATCCCAGAGGGGACAGACACACCACTTTGTTAATCCCAGAGGGGACAGACACACCACTTTATTAATCCCAGAGGGGACGGACACACCCCTTTATTAATCCCAGAGGGGACAGACACACCCCTTTATTAATCCCAGAGGCGACAGACACACCACTTTGTTAATCCCAGAGGGGACAGACACATTACTTTATTAATCCCAGAGGCGACAGACACACCACTTTGTTAATCCCAGAGGGGACAGACACAACACTTTATTAATCCCAGACAAGACAGAGCACTTAATTAATTCCAAAGTGGACAGACCGACCACTTAATTAATCTTAGAGAGGACAGGCAGACCACTTTATTAATCCCAGAGGCGACAGACACACCGCTTTGTTAATCCCAGAGGGGACAGACACACCACTTTGTTAATCCCAGAGGGGACAGACACGCTCTTTATTAATCCCAGAGGGGACAGACACACTACTTTATTAATCCCAGAGGGGACAGACACATTACTTTATTAATCCCAGAGGGGACAGACACACCACTTTATTAATCCCAGACCAGACAGACACACCCCTTTATTAATCCCAGAGGGGACATACACACCCCTTTATTAATCCCAGAGGGGACAGACACACTACTTTATTAATCCCAGAGG
This sequence comes from Prochilodus magdalenae, assembly GCA_024036415.1. NCBI lineage: Eukaryota > Metazoa > Chordata > Actinopteri > Characiformes > Prochilodontidae > Prochilodus > Prochilodus magdalenae. The sequence goes on along the minus strand of JAMWET010001379.1, from coordinate 594,438 downwards.
GGACAGACACATCACTTTATTAATCCCAGAGGGGACAGACACACCCCTTTATTAATCCCAGAGGGGACAGACACACCACTTTGTTAATCCCAGAGGGGACAGACACACCCCTTTATTAATCCCAGAGGGGACAGACACATCACTTTATTAATCCCAGAAGGGACAAACACACCCCTTTATTAATCCCAGACCAGACAGACACAACACTTTATTAATCCCAGAGGGGGCAGACAGACCACTTTATTAATCCCAGAGAGGACAGACACGCCACTTTATTAATCCCAGAGGGGACGGACACACCACTTTATTAATCCCAGAGGGGGCAGACAGACCACTTTATTAATCCCAGAGGGGACATACACATCACTTTATTAATCCCAGAGGGGACAGACACACCATTTTATTAATCCCAGAAGGGACAAACACACCCCTTTATTAATCCCAGACCAGACAGACACAACACTTTATTAATCCCAGAGGGGACAGACACACCCCATTATTAATCCCAGAGGGGACAGACACATGACTTTATTAATCCCAGAGGGGACATACAGAACCCTTTATTAATCCCAGAGGGGACAGACAGAACCCTTTATTAATCCCAGAGGGGACAGACACACTACTTTATTAATCCCAGAGGGGACAGACACACCCCATTATTAATCCCAGAGGGGACAGACACATGACTTTATTAATCCCAGAGGCGACAGACACACCACTTTATTAATCCCAGAGGGGACACACACACTACTTTTTTTAATCCCAGAGGGGACAGACACACCACTTTATTAATCCCAGAGGGGACAGACACACCCCTTTATTAATCCCAGAGGGGACAGACACACCACTTTATTAATCCCAGAGGGGACAGACACACCACTTTATTAATCCCAGAGGGGACAGACACACTACTTTATTAATCCCAGAGGGGACAGACACACCCCTTTATTAATCCCAGAGGGGACCGACACATCACTTTATTAATCCCAGAAGGGACAAACACACCCCTTTATTAATCCCAGACCAGACAGACACAACACTTTATTAATCCCAGAGGGGGCAGACAGACCACTTTATTAATCCCAGAGAGGACAGACACGCCACTTTATTAATCCCAGAGGGGACGGACACACCACTTTATTAATCCCAGAGGGGGCAGACAGACCACTTTATTAATCCCAGAGGGGACAGACAGGCCACTTTATTAATCCCAGAGGGGACATACACATCACTTTATTAATCCCAGAGGGGACAGACACACCATTTTATTAATCCCAGAAGGGACAGACACACCACTTTATTAATCCCAGAAGGGACAAACACACCCCTTTATTAATCCCAGACCAGACAGACACAACACTTTATTAATCCCAGAGGGGACAGACACACCCCATTATTAATCCCAGAGGGGACAGACACATGACTTTATTAATCCCAGAGGGGACATACAGAACCCTTTATTAATCCCAGAGGGGACAGACAGAACCCTTTATTAATCCCAGAGGGGACAGACACACTACTTTATTAATCCCAGAGGGGACAGACACACCCCATTATTAATCCCAGAGGGGACAGACACATGACTTTATTAATCCCAGAGGGGACATACAGAACCCTTTATTAATCCCAGAGGGGACAGACAGAACCCTTTATTAATCCCAGAGGGGACAGACACACTACTTTATTAATCCCAGAGGGGACAGACACATCACTTTATTAATCCCAGAGGGGACAGACACACCACTTTATTAATCCCAGAGGGGACAGACAGAACCCTTTATTAATCCCAGAGGGGACAGACACACTACTTTATTAATCCCAGAGGCGACAGACACAACACTTTATTAATCCCAGACCAGGCAGACACACCACTTTATTAATCCCAGAGGGGACATACACACTACTTTTTTTAATCCCAGAGGGGACAGACACACCACTTTATTAATCCCAGAGGGGACAGACACACCACTTTATTAATCCCAGAGGGGACAGACACATCACTTTATTAATCCCAGAGGGGACAGATACATCACTTTATTAATCCCAGAGGGGACAGACACACCCCTTTATTAATCCCAGAGGGGACAGACAGGCCACTTTATTAATCCCAGAGGGGACAGACAGGCCACTTTATTAATCCCAGAGGGGACAGACAGAACCCTTTATTAATCCCAGAGGGGACAGACACACTACTTTATTAATCCCAGAGGGGACATACACACTACTTTATTAATCCCAGAGGCGACAGACACAACACTTTATTAATCCCAGAGGGGGCAGACACAACACTTTGTTAATCCCAGACCAGGCAGACACACCCCTTTATTAATCCCAGAGGGGACAGACACACCACTTTATTAATCCCAGAGGGGACAGACACACCACTTTATTAATCCCAGAGGTGACAGACACAACACTTTATTAATCCCAGAGGAGACAGACACACCCTGTTATTAATACCGGAGGGGACAGACACACCCCTTTATTAATCCCAGAGGGGACAGACACACCCCGTTATTAATCCCAGAGGGGACACACACACCACTTTATTAATCCCAGAGGGGACAGACACAACACTTTGTTAATCCCAGACCAGACAGACACACCCTGTTATTAATACCGGAGGGGACAGACACACCCCTTTATTAATCCCAGAGGGGACGGACACACCCCGTTATTAATCCCAGAGGGGACACACAAACCACTTTATTAATCCCAGAGGGGACAGACACAACACTTTGTTAATCCCAGACCAGGCAGACACACCCCTTTATTAATCCCAGAGGGGACAGACACACCACTTTATTAATCCCAGAGGGGACAGACACACCACTTTATTAATCCCAGAGGGGACAGACACACCACTTTATTAATCCCAGACCACACAGACACGCTCTTTATTAATCCCAGAGGGGACAGACACACCCCTTTATTAATCCCAGAACACACAGACACGCTCTTTATTAATCCCAGAGGGGACAGACACACCCCTTTATTAATCCCAGAACACACAGACACGCTCTTTATTAATCCCAGAGGGCACAGACACACACCTTTATTAATCCCAGAGGGGACAGACACACCCCTTTATTAATCCCAGAACACACAGACACGCTCTTTATTAATCCCAGAGGGGACAGACACACCCCTTTATTAATCCCAGATCACACAGACACGCTCTTTATTAATCCCAGAAGGGACAGACACACCCCTTTATTAATCCCAGAACACACAGACATGCTCTTTATTAATCCCAGAGGGGACAGACACACCCCTTTATTAATCCCAGAGGGGACAGACACACCCCTTTATTAATCCCAGAACACACAGACACGCTCTTTATTAATCCCAGAGGGGACAGACACACCACTTTATTAATCCCAGAGGGGACAGACACACCCCTTTATTAATCCCAGAACACACAGACACGCTCTTTATTAATCCCAGAGGGGACAGACACACCCCTTTATTAATCCCAGAGGGGACAGACACACCACTTTATTAATCCCAGAGGGGACAGACACACTACTTTATTAATCCCAGAGGGGACAGACACACCACTTTATTAATCCCAGAGGGGACAGACACACCCCTTTATTAATCCCAGAGGGGACAGACACATCACTTTATTAATCCCAGAGGGGACAGACACACCCCTTTATTAATCCCAGAGGGGACAGACACACCACTTTATTAATCCCAGAGGGGACAGACACACCACTTTATTAATCCCAGAGGGGACAGACACACCCCTTTATTAATCCCGGAGGGGACAGACACACTACTTTATTAATCCCAGAGGGGACAGACAGAACCCTTTATTAATCCCGGAGGGGACAGACACACTACTTGACGTACATTTTCCATCAGGTCCCGTTCCGTTTCACCCTGTGCAAATGTCTGTCATTTCCGCGTGCTTAGTGAAGCAACGTCGTTCTCATGCATGAGATTCCCACCGAGAAGCCTCTAATATAACAGGTGGGCAGATGAGAGCGCCTCGCTGCAATGCGAAAGCATTAAGGCTCACACCGGCAGCGCGTTCCGTCTGCAGGCCCAGGGCGATTATCTGTAGGCACCAAACGAACGGGAGTGACGGATAGGTGTGAGTGCCTGATTCTCCACCGTGGATCATTGTCTGTAGACGTTTCCACGCGGTAGTAAAGGCCAAGCAGGCGCTTGCTCCTCGCTCCTCCTGTGTTTATTATGTGGCGCTGTGTTCCATACCCAAATCTACCATGTATAAAACCCTCTGTTGAGATGGGATGCAATTTAACAGTGCCAGGAAAATCGATATCTCTTTCTACCGGCCTGTTAAGTGCTTCTGTGTGACATGACTGCTAATACTCCCCTCCCTGTCGGAACCCAGATCTATTTTTTGCCGCTCCGAGCACATTCTCCAGTACGCTTATTAGTCAGTGCAGCGCGCTGTAATCTGTTG
>JAMWET010001379.1:557500-585000 GCA_024036415.1 Prochilodus magdalenae | reverse complement strand
CAGCGTCAGTTGGTCTTGGTAATGACATATACTGCGTCCTGCACAGTGGTCAGAGGGACTTTAAGCCATTCCTCTTGCAGGATAGTGACCAGGTCACTACGTGATGCTGGTGGAGGTTCGTCCTTCTTGGTGGTATGCTGACATTACCCTGGATACCGTGGCTCTTGATACATCACAAAGACTTGCTGTCTTGGTCACAGATGCGCCAGCAAGACGTGCACCAACAATGTGTCCTCTTTTGAACTCTGGTATGTCACCCATAATGTTGTGTGCATTGCAGTATTTTGAGCAGAACTGTGCTCTTACCTGCTAACTGAACCTTCACACTCTGCTCTTACTGGTGCAATGTGCAGTTAATGAAGATTGGCCACCAGGCTGGTCCAATTTAGCCATGAGACCTCCCACACTAAAATGACAGATGTTTCAGTTTCATTGTCCAACCCCTGAAGGTGTATACAGAATGTGAGATAAGGGGGTGGTATATAAAATAATATATAATATAATATATTAATATACAGTAAGTATACATTTATACATAGACAAGTTTTAAATTTAAAATAAATTTTATCTTTCTATTTTTATTCTTTTTATCCCTCCATGAGCTGCTTTTCTGCTGCTTTGAGACATTAGCCGTAAAAAGAATTGTACGTTTTGATTGATTCACTGATTGAGTATTGATGAGTGTTCCACATGCGCCTGTTAAGGCTCTAACATGTTCAGTATTATCGAAATGAAATAATTGAACACCACAGCAAAGCTACCAGAAGCAATAAATACGAACTCATAGAGTGTATTTCTGACCGCTGCATGTATAGACTATGGGTCCATCTGAATTGTACAGTACACACTAGCTAGCTAACTAGTTTTTGAGTACACAGTGCACACTTCGAGAATGGCTCGAACCTAAAGTGATCTACCTAGACTAGGGCTGTATATTGGCAAGAACTTGGTGAATGAATATGAATTACGGTTCATTATGAGGTTACGGTTCAGTGAACTGTGTCCTGCGGTACAGTAAACAAGGAGATGCGTTCTGATAGGTTTGCTGATGCTAACTTGCTATCTAGCAGTCAGTGGTTTAAACACTACACAGTGTGTATATAGACTTGTAATTTAAAACAGATACTGTTTGAGAACTGATACAGTATCGCAACACATAATGATATTTGATATTTTTGATTTTATCTAACACCCCTAAAACACAGGCAGCCTTTACAGTGGTGGGTGGTGAAGAGATGGAGTTTGTTATTGATTGTATTTGATGCTGTGCCTGTAGTTTGATCTGCTCAGCCCTCAGTAATGTGCTTGTCATGGAAACCGTATTGCAGTGATGTGAGGCTTCTTGCAGCAGGCCTATTGACGGTGTGCTTTCAAACACTGATGTGAAACCTTAATAGACACAGCAGCTTCAGTGTTATTAATGCTTTGTGTCAGGCTTCAGATGGAGGACAGGTAGATTCCAGCGGTGCTTTTATAATGAGATGTGTTTTGGTTTGTGTATAGAAGGTGACGTTAAGTGTAGTATAGCACTGATGTTTGTTTTATATATATATATTCTATAATGCGTTTTGCTTTGAAAGCTCTATAAGGTTTTATATGAGGCAGATATGAAATGTTTTGGTGTTTTTTTCTCTTGTATATAGCTTGTTTACTCTGTTTTACAAGATCACTATTTTGCAGACGGACATACTGCTTTGCAACCTTTTGTTTCCCCAGAATGGGCGGAGTAAATATTGTGACTTATTGTAAAAATATTGTGATGGAATGTTTGGCATGTTTTTGTTTTTATGTGTGGATATAATTTCTTAATTCATTTCCATGGATGGATGGATGGATGGATGGTGGATGGATGGTGGATGGATGGATGGATGATGGATTGATGGATGGATGGATGGATGGATGGATGGATGGATGGATGGATGGATGATGAATGATGGATGGATAATGGATGATGGATGATGGATGGATGGACGGATGGATGATGGATGAATGGATGGACGGATGGATGATGGATTGATGGATGGATGGATGGATGGATGGATGATGGATTGATGGATTGATGGATGGATTGATGGATGGATGGATGGATGGATAGATGATGGATTGATGGATGGATGATGGATGGATGATGGATAGATGGATGGATGATGGATGGATGGATGGATGGATGGATGATGGATGGATGATGGATGGATGGATGGATGGATGGATGATGGATGGATGGATAGATGATGGATGAATGGATGGACGGATAGATGATGGATTGATGGATGGATGGATGGATGGATGATGGATTGATGGATGGATGGATGATGGATGGATGGATGATGGATGGATGGATGGATGGATGGATGGATGGATGGATGGATAGATGATGGATTGATGGATGGATGATGGATGGATGATGGATAGATGGATCGATGATGGATGGATGGATGGATGGATGGATGGATGGATGATGGATGGACGGATGGATGGATGATGGATAGATGGATCGATGATGGATGGATGGATGGATGGATGATGGATGGACGGATGGATGGATGATGGATTGATGGATGGATGATGGATGGATGGATGAATGGACGGACACCTCATTGATCCCAAAGAAGATTGAGCAGTCAGTAGCACTTTAATGAAACAGCACAGAGCTGCAATACAAACAGGGTGATGCGGTATGAGCATAAGTACCGGCTCAGCAAAAATGGTTAACTATTAACCATAAACTATAAATAATACCTTCTAATATAGATAAATATATCTCACTTATTACAACGAGACACAAATAAATACAAGTATATTTATAAAAATACAGAATATCACTACAGATGAAAAGTAGAAATGTTTTATAAATATTTATTAATATACCGGAGGTCAATTGCTGTGCGCTATTAAAAAAGGGAGCAGGCATCAGCAGATGATGATAATACTGAATAAACCTGTGCCTGTGTTGGTGTTTCAGTAAAGTGTCTAGAGTGTGCAGATGTGCAGGATATACAGTAAAGTGTAGAGGAGACTAGACTACAGATTCAGTCCTCATCTGTCCTCCTCCCGCTTCCGGCCCCACTGGGAGGAGTTATAGAACCTGATGGCTCTCGGGACAAAGGATCTCCTCAGTCTGTCTGTGGTGCAGCTCTGTGACAGCAGCCTGCCACTGGACATGCTCCTTTTGTCCATGATGATGGTGTTCAGTGGGTGCCCATCATCATCCTGAATGGCCAGCAGTTTGTGCAGTGTCCTTCTCTCTGCCACCTTCACCACAGAGTCCAGCTCCGCACCAACAACACCCGAGCAGCTAGTCCAGACGGTCCCGTCCCTCTTTTCGTAAACATGATTTCTTATGAATTATTTACTCTTTTTTTTTTTTTATTTGTGCTCGCACTGCACTACATGTATGCCGTTATTAAACCCGCTGACGGGTTCTGATGTCATTGATTAAGCCATTATGAATACGGATCTGCTCATTGATTTGTGTTATCAGGTCAATGTAGCTTCCTTTACACATCGGACCATCATAATTAGCCAACAGCTTATATATGTGTGGGTGCGTTTCTGTTTCCTTGTGAAATGAAGGAAGACAATAAACAACCACAGCTTCTACCAAACCGCACTTTCTAAATATCATATTCTGCAAGGACAAAGCCTCAGCTCAGCCGCTCATCTCTGTTTGTGCACATGCATGAAGTTGCAGTGGCAAGTCTTAGGGGCCGTCACACAAATACAGGAGGAAAATTAAAGAGAGAACAAGAGAAGTAATTGTTCATCATGGAAGTCGATGATCCAAGAAAACGTGCCCACACGTTCCCTTAAAATGGTTTAAGATTCCATAAAGCCAGAGACCCTTTAACACCTAGCACCGAATATCATATTTAAAATTCAGTTCAGGATCAATAATTCAGTTCAGTTCAATTCAATTCAATTCAATTCAATTCAATTCAATTCAATTCAATTCAGTTCAGTTCAGTTCATTCAATTTAGTTAAATTCAATTCAATTCAATTCAATTCAATTCAATTCAATTCAATTCAATTCAGTTCAGTTCAGTTCAGTTCAGTTCATTCAATTTAGTTAAATTCAATTCAATTCAATTCAATTCAATTCAATTCAATGCTATTCTATTCAGTGCTATTCAGTTCAATGCTATTCAGTTCAATGCTATTCAGTTCAATGCTATTCTATTCAATTCAATTCAGTTCAGTTCAGTTCAGTTCAGTTAAATTAAATTAAATTAAATTAAATTAAATTAAATTAAATTAAATTAAATTAAATTAAATTAAATTCAATTCAATTCAATTCAATTCAATTCAATTCAATTCAATTCAATTCAATGCTATTCTATTCAGTGCTATTCAGTTCAATGCTATTCAGTTCAATGCTATTCAGTTCAATGCTATTCAGTTCAATTCAATTAAATTCAATTCATTTTAATTTAATTCTGTTCTATTCTATTCTATTCTATTGTCATCATACAAATACCATGGCTGTACATTATAACTAAACACAGTCAGGCTCCTTCTCCAGTACAGTATAGATATATATATGTGTATATGAATAAACAGTGTGGTGAAAAGACAGATAGACGGATAGACAATGTGCGTATACAGTGCAGTAGGACATGTGCAAAGTGTAGAGCAGTATCAGTAAGTATGTGGTTGTAAACAGTACAGATATATAAAGTGTACAGTGCAGGTAATAGAAGCAGTTTAATGTTCAGGTAACAGCTAGGTTGCTTAGCACAGATGTTCAGTAGATAAATAAATATAGATAATAAATATTACTATCAAACCTGAGAACATGTGTATTGTGACGCCCCCAGTGTAGATGTCTGTCCAGGTGATGTCATCACTGTCCAAAGAAAAACAAGTATCTCCAAAACGGTATCTTCACAACAGTGGACAAAAACCCAATTTAACTTTAATGGAAGTCAATGGAACCAGACGTTTTGCCTATTTCCTGTTAATTCCCAACATTTCTGTTGCTCCATTCATCTTTCACCTTCATCCCACAGGGTAAAGGGCAGCTGCTGTGTTCAAATGATCCATAAAAATATAAATCAACCAAAACGGAGATACATGTTTTCACTGCACAGCGATGATGTATGTATCACAGTCCTTGTAATTATGCCCCAGTCGTTCATCCACTGCGAGTGTTTCTGAATGAAACGAAGCACATAAAGAAGGAACGAATATCTTGCGACGCCTCTGCCGGATCTTGATGCCATCCCGCTGCAGATTATGCTTCCATGGTCGTCATGGTGATTCAGCATCCTCTCACTATTTGATGTTCAGTAGTACAAAATTACCCAGAATACACAGAACGTTTCAAGAACTCTAATCTCCCGTTAATATCAGACGTCTGATCCATGTGGGAAGTGCAAAATCAAACCTTCAGAGCAGATCGTTTCAGTGTTTACACAGCAAACACGGCTCAGTTCAGCCTCACGCCTCTGGGCCGGTTACGTAGGTCGAAAGAACAAGGAAGATGAAACCCTGTTTAACAGCACACCAGCCTTGTAATGAAGCTCAGCGCTGAAGCAGTGATGTGTCATTTGAACCCTCTTTTCTTCTGTGTTTCCAGAGCTACCGTATGGCTGGGAGAAAATAGATGACCCTATATATGGCAGTTACTATGTCGAGTAAGTGTTTTCGCTCCTCGTTCTCTTTCAAGCGTGTAATCGTGTGTGGACTGAGAGCGTGAGTATGGCCATCGAAGGAACAAGTGTTCGAATGAGAGCTCTGCCTTTCCTCTCCGCAGCCACATTAACAGAAGGACGCAGTTCGAGAACCCTGTACTGGAGGCCAAGAGAAGAATCCAACAGCAGCAGCAAATGCAAAGCCAAGGCCTCTCGGCCCTGCCGCTGCCCACCATCTACAGAGGTACGCTACAATAGCAAGCGCCAGAGCTAAAGTAGAAATCACTTAAAGGGTAAATTCTAAACACATTGTGAGGAGTAGGTGAATAAAAGTGAAGATGGTAAGGAGGGAATAAAGTCTCTATAGAATTCAAATTTAATCTTTGGGATTATGGTCATTTGGATTAAGTCATTCTAAGTCATTCCGAGTGTGATGTGGTTCGCTGTAGAGATGCGTACAGAATTCCAGAAACCGGGATGATGTAAACAAACACGTGTCTGCTATGTTTACATATATATACATAAGTGTTGTGTGTTGTGTGTATGTTCACATATTTATATAGATAGATAGATAAATGGACAGATAGATCTATATACAAATATATATAAAAAAATGTATATTATATATAATATATATTATTATATATTAATAATATATTTATTTATATAATATAAAAATAAAATTTTAATATATATATATATATATATATATATAATTTTTATTTAATTATATATAGTTTTAATTAATTATATATTATATAATTATATATATATATATATATACTATTATTATTATTACATTATTATTACATAATACATATTACAAAATATTAATATAATATTTGGAAAATATTATATATTGTATAGTAGTATATTTTATGGTAAAATTTTGTTTTATTTAAACAAAAAATCTAACCTTTATTAAAAGTACATTAAAAATTTTCAAAAAAATTTATTTTAATGAAATGAAGTTTTTGTTTTGAATCTCTATGTACGATGTAGTTTTGTACCTTTGCATATTTTTATACTTCCCTTTGCAAAGATAAACGAGAACAGCTCTGAGTCTCCTCCTATAATGCTTGAAGGTACTGGATAGCAAGGCAAACGCTCTGAGACCGTTCCAAGGTCTAGACTCCCCTCCTCAGCTCAGCCCTCAGTTGTACTGGTTTAGGTCTGAGGACTGGCATGGCCATGGCGAAACCTGTGTTCTGTGGTCAGTGGATCATTTTTGGTGTTGAGAGTGAGGTGCACTTTGGATCATTGTCATACTAGACGAAGCAACCATGGCCCAGTTGAATCTTCCTGGCTGAGATGGTCGGGCTGGTACGTGATGGCGTCTGTGACAGCATGTCTGCTGTCGGTCCAGGAGCTTTTGGAAGATAAACACGTTCACAAAATCTCAGATCTGCCGCCGTACTTCACAGTGAGGATGCGGTGCACTTCTTTGCATGGCTGTCTGTGTGTCTGCACCAAATCCCAGTCTGGTGTTCTGGTGCCAGTACTCTCTATTTGGAACGTGCTTCCACCGAACGTTTAACAAGCATCTGGCGAAATGTGGGTGATTGACAGCAGAGGTGACCCTCTTTATCGACGTGTGGTTATGGGGGCGGTGTCTTATTGTAGTTTGGGAGATGTTCTGGTCCCGGGACCTCACCGAGGCCTGCAGTTATCTGGCTGTGGTCCCTGGAATTTTTTTTTCGCCGCTTGAACCAGATGTTCCTTTCCCAGATCTTTCTTAACATGTCAAGCTGCTTCTGAATGACTGCTCTGATGCTGGAAACAGGCATTTTCCCACAACCACAACTGTTCAACCACACCCCTGATTCCAAAAAAGTTAGGAGGCTGTGTATAATACACATAAACGTAAATAAGTACAGAATGCAATGATATGCAAATCTCAAAGTCCCATATTTAATCCCCTATAGAACACTCTGCCCTTTCCAGCCTTTCGTTTCCCCTGTCCCAACTTTTTTGAGGTGTGTTGCTACCATCAAGTTCCAAATGAGTTTCCATGGAATGGTAAAAAATCTCACTTTCAAATATGGGTCTATGAGATTTGCAAATCATTGATTATCATATTTTGTTTTTATTTTTTTTATTTTTTTTATTTTTTTCACAGCCCCTTTCGTTCCTGTTTACCCGGGGTGCCAGCACACTGTTTATCTCTGTAATGAATATATTAAAATACCAGAAACTTCTCAAAACTATAACGAAGCAACGTCCCAGGCAGAGTATTCACAACCATATCAAGTAGTGGCTTCCTGTGAGGGAGCTGTAGGAGACCTTAAACGCTTCAGGCGTGTGATTTCATGCGACAGCTCTGGCTTGATTCCTCCAGAAAGGAGCATTTGACATCAGATCACTCTGCCTGACTTTATATACATCTCAGCAGCGCATTAACACGAACTGTAGAAGCACGGTGGAATTCCCGCTCAGCCACTAACTAAAAATAAAACTCCATAAAAGGAAAAATAAATAAAATAAAAGTCAGCTCGGCTCATTCTAGCAGCAATAGGCACCACTGCATATTGTACATGGTAGCAGAGAGCAGCAGAGCTGGGACAGAGGAACCCAACAAGGAGGAAGTGTTGGCAACGAAGGCTAGAGTTTTACAGGCGGTAAAGTCCGTGTTCCAGCTAAACCTGCAGGGGACAGTGGAATGTGATGCTCATGTCGTGACCAAGCTGTGAATATTAGTATATGAAATGATAAAAGGTTCATATAGGTTCATGATTATATGGTAGAATGTTAACACGTCCTGATGAGTATCCTCTGATGGGATTAGGTGTGTGTGTTATCGGAGTGCCTTCAGAGCTCGTGTGTCCCTGTGTATTTATAACAATATTTAATATCTCCTCTGGAATATGAGAGTCATATACTGCCTGTTTAAAGGGACCATGTCATGGAAAAAGGTTTGATGTAGGAGAAAAGATCTGTTAAAGCTTCACAACCCTTCCACCCCCCACCCCCCCAGGCCGTATATAAACAACAGCCTTGTGATGTCACTAAAACCATCACAACCATGCATATACCACCACACACCTCTCTCTCTCCTCTCTCTCTCTCCTCTCTCTGTCTCTCTCTCTCTCTTTCTCTCTCTCTTCTCTCTCTCTCTCTCTTCTCTCTCTGTCTATCTCTCTCTCTCGCTCTCTCTCTCTCTCTCTCTCTCTCTCTCCTCTCTCTCTCTCTCCTCTCTCTCTCTCCTCTCTCTGTCTCTCTCTCTCTCTTTCTCTCTCTCTTCTCTCTCTCTCTCTCTCTTCTCTCTCTGTCTATCTCTCTCTCTCACTCTCTCTTCTCTCTCTTCTTACTCTCTTCTCTCTCTCACTCTCTCTTCTCTCTCTTCTCTCTCTCTCTTCTATCTCTGTCTATCTCTCTCTCTCCTCTACTCTCTCTTCTTTCTCTCACTCTCTCTCTCTCTCTCACGGTCGATTTGACTTGCTCAATCAGCCAAAACAGTGCTGACTAAAGCCAATGGTGCGGGGCGGTCTGCGCAAACTACAGGTGCCGGTCTGCTCCTGATAGCCTGCCAGTTTCCAGTGGCTGTTTCCAGGCACCTTGGTGGTCCAGGGCCTGCAAGAGTTTGAAGTGTGTGTTTGTCAAATGAGAGATCATGTGTTGTAATCCAGTAAGAGAATGCTGGAGTGATAAACCTTCAACTTTCTGCATGTTATTAGAACACATGCTGCAGAGTCCTGGAGTTCCAGTAACTTCTGAGCACTCTTGGTTGGAAGACCAGCCATCGGAGCATCACAGTAATCCAGTCGAGATTCAAACTCCCAAGTATCAGCTTCTGAGAGATTTGAGAGAAAAGAAGACAGAGCGGTTTCTGTTCTAACTCTGGGGCTTTGTTCTGCTTTGGTTGCTCACTCATCATTCTCGTTGGCGTGTGGTTAACAGTCGGTTGGGTTCCGTTTCTGTTGGAGCTGCGTTCATAAACGAGGATTTATTTACCTCATTACAGCAGCAAATCCCATCTGAGGATGCAGCACGATGTTGTGACAAAAGGGGTTCATTAAAAATACAAAAGCAACATGTTAAATTTGTACGAGGATTCATCATCCCCCCCTTTACATTTTGGATTTTGGATTCAGGTGGTGCTCAGAGCCGCCCGTGTGGGTTTAGGAGGTACGACTGGGTTTGGTGGCGGTGCTGAAAGTCGCCGGATTTCCCTCGACGGTTCTGATTTCTACCAGGCTACGGGCTTCGTCTGTTGTTTTCTGCAACCCACTGTATGCATTGGAGCCTTCGTCTTGACAGGAGCTGCCTACCTAAGTTTGCATAATGAACCGCGTTCTAAGAGCGGCTGTGCTGCGTCTGCGCCAGAAGCACATTTGCATTTAGCTCTAAGAATTTGCTACAGTTTAGTCACAGGTCTCCCACATGACAATAGAGCCTTCAGAGGTTATTTCTGCATTTCATCGCTGTCATAATACAGCGTTTATGACAACTGGAAAGTCACAATTTTCCATCTCAAAGAGCTCAACATGATCTGTTTCAGGTCGAGGGAAGTGAGGGTTCACAGTATGAAAGCTCTTACAGGGGAAAGCCTCGGAGAGGTTTTATTTTAAAAGGGCTCGTAGTCTATCATATTTCACTCTTAATAATGCTGAAAATGACAGGACAGCTGGATCTTGCAAGCATCCAACAAGAAAATCTCAATTTTATATGTGTAAATAATCTAATTTTATTATTGACATTTCATAGTTTCTATTATTAAAGAAGCCTAATAAAGGTAAAACATTTTTTTAATAAAAATATACATTACCAAACGGTATATTTGGTGTCTATGCTAAGCTAATGTCATTTAAATAGATTATTTTTGATAATAAATAATAAATATATTTATATAATAAATACAAATGTATTATTATTGAACCAAACAAACGTCCTGGTGAGGATGCTAAAGGGTTAAATGTGTTTAACATACCTTTATGATTAAAAAAAAAAAAAAAAAAGATCCGATTTTGTCTCATGACCTAACCAATCTATTTGCTATCATGTAAATGAGGTCACATGTTCAGAAGTTCACAAACCGTCATGTGACTGCACCCGGGGTGTTTAGTATAGGTCGCTTGGGGGCTTGTGAGTTCAAGTGAGGTGTACAGCTGAATAAGGACGCTTCCATGTTTCTGAGGGCTTATGACACGTGTGGGCTCTTTTGGGTCTAAAGGTGGAGGAAGATGTGTGATATCTCCACCCACTGTGTACAGGATTCTCTATGGTTGTTATTAGAGTTCCGCCTTAAATGCATATGCAGAGGGAGGAGATGCTCCCTTCACGTTTAACCACACACACGGCCCGTAAACCGCACGTTTGAGTCCGCACACGCGGTGAACGTGATGCATGGGCAGATCTCGTTTTATTAGTGCCTGGTAAAGGCTTAGCACACCAGAACCTCCCTTACTGTGTGTTCTGTGGACATTGTCATGACGGAGTGACGTCATACGCCTCAGACCTCCTGACTGGACTGGTAACTGTTCACGCCCTGCTCTTTCATTTCATGCAGTGATGTGAGGTTCTCTTAACAACAGTGACGAGGTAAACTGTATGGTTGGATGTTGATGGTGCTGAGCCGTGGCTGCGTTTATCATATCATGGATGAATGGCACCATGCTATGTGACCCCTTCATGGACCTGAAGAGGTGTTATCCAGGGCCATTAAATGCCTGGAACTCATTTGGCCTCCTGATAGCTTTTCCTGATGGCCTCTTTCTTTCCCTGGGGTCTGCTTTGGAGGAATGCCCAGTTCCAGGCAGGGTGAGGCTGCTGGCGTGTCCCCTTCTTTCTATCACAAAAAGAGGTTTCCAGAACATTTCCAACGTTCATCTGTTATTTGTTCTTCTGAAAGTTGAAGTTTGTACTGATGGTTTAGTATCACTGTCAGATGAATAACTCAAAAGTTCTCCTTTGTCCTGAGAGCCATCAGGCTCTTCAACTCTTCAGGGAGGAGGACTGCTGAGGACTAAATTCTCTTGTTTAATCATAGGCTTATTTATTCAGTATTACACTTCACTGTATATACTGTACATCTGAACTCCTGGACACACCCAGACACTTACTGTATATACTGTACATCTGAACTCCTGGACACTCTCAGACACTTACTGTATATACTGTACACCCTAACTCCTGGACACACCCAGACACTTACTGTATATACTGTACATCTGAACTCCTGGACACTCTCAGACACTTACTGTATATACTGTGCATCTGAACTCCTGGACACTCTCAGACACTTACTGTATATACTGTACATCTGAACTCCTGGACACTCTCAGACACTTACTGTATATACTGTACATCTGAACTCCTGAACACACCCAGACACTTACTGTATATACTGTGCATCTGAACTCCTGGACACTCTCAGACACTTACTGTATATACTGTACACCTGAATTCCTGGACACTCTCAGACACTTACTGTATATACTGTACACCTGAATTCCTGGACACTCTCAGACACTTACTGTATATACTGTACATCTGAACTCCTGAACACACCCAGACACTTACTGTATATACTGTGCATCTGAACTCCTGGACACTCTCAGACACTTACTGTATATACTGTACATCTGAACTCCTGGACACTCTCAGACACTTACTGTATATACTGTACATCTGAACTCCTGGACACTCTCAGACACTTACTGTATATACTGTACATCTGAACTCCTGGACACAACCAGACACTTACTGTATATATTGTACACCTGAATTCCTGGACACTCTCAGACACTTTACTGTATATACTGTACACCTGAATTCCTGGACACTCTCAGACACTTTACTGTATATACTGTACATCTGAACTCCTGGACACTCTGGCACCTACTTTATATACTGTACACCTGAACTCCTGGACACTCTCAGACACTTTACTGTATATACTGTACATCTGAACTCCTGGACACTCTCAGACACTTTACTGTATATACTGTACATCTGAACTCCTGGACACTCTCAGACACTTTACTGTATATACTGTACATCTGAACTCCTGGACACTCTCAGACACTTTACTGTATATACTGTACAGCTGACACTTTACTGTATATACTGTACACCTGAACTTCTGGACACTGTCAGACACTATATATATACAGTAATATTTGTATTTTCCTGTATATATTTCTTGCCTCCTTGCGAAGGGAGATATTTATATATTTATCATTAGTGACCTGTACTATGTATAGTTTATAGTTAACAGTTAATAATACTGCTGCCGGTACCGACCCATTTATGTTTCTCATACTGCACAACCCTGTTTTTATTTTTTTATTTGTATCTGTGCTGTTTTTGTGAAACCGCTACTGGCTGCTAAATTTCATGTGGGATCAATAAAGTATCTATCTATCTATCTATCTATCTATCTATCTATCTATCTAAAGAATCCTAATATCATTTGAATGCCACTGAATTACCACAGTTCGGTGCATCCAACCTGAAAGGAGATCAATCATTCATGGCAATGGAGCTCACTGGAAATGGTTTACACCCTACCTGTCTGGTTTTAGACATCTAGGAGTCTCCAGGAATTCTGCTGTTAAAGCTAAAGAGAATACATAAGGTCTTATTAAGTGATGTGGGTTTATGAAATAGATTCTGAGCTCCGGGTATCAGCCAATCCAAACCCAGTTCCCTGTTAGTGTTGGTAGTGGCGTATATGGAGATGGTCATTCTAAGCAATGCAAAGGCGGGACATTAACAGACTGGGGTACACCAGGATATGATGTGATGTCATGAGGACTAGCTCATTTACATAGATCTGCCTTTCAGCCTACAGCAGTCTAGCCCCACCCACTCTCACTGAACATTCCATCTACACTGCTTTTACATGAGGTCCAATACAGGACCCAATCAGAAGCCAAGGGGTTGATGAGATGGTGGAAAATGATCATGTATAAATGAGTTATGAATATTTCTGGTACATAACATTATGTAAATGTTATATGTGCTAGTGGAAGAATATGTGTTAATATATAGCGTTAATAACACCCTTTAATAACAGGAGCATTCAGTTCCAGTGCTGACCTGGTATATATGACACTGGGTCATCATTAGTTCATAGTTTGTGTCGTTTGTGTTTGTCCTCACAGAGAAGCCTCCGTTCACGCGGGACGCCACTCAGCTGAAGGGGACATTTCTGTCCACGGCGCTGCAGAAGAGCAGCATGGGCTTCGGCTTCACCATCATTGGCGGAGACGAACCAGACGAGTTTCTGCAGGTCAAGAGTGTCATCCCAGAAGGACCGGCCGCACAAGACGGGAAGATGGCTACGGGTGAGCTGAGCAGACCTTTTGGTTTTAATTATATGGCTTGGCCTTTAACCTTGTGAAAGTCTAAGCTTGTAATTGACAGTGCTATGTTATTCATCTTAAGGCTTCGTTTTAGAAGCTACTGTGAATATTTCAGCCTTTAGTTTAATCTCTGACGGGTCCAGGAGGCCAAGCCTCAGTCCTGTAACTGAGGAACAGCTAGGCCAGTTTACACTGATTTCCGTGTATTGGTGAATGCTATGGAACACTGGTGCATAGCACAATACAAGGCATTTCCCCAAGGTGTTAGTGGGTGGGACTCACCAACGACCACCCCCACACAAACGATATTATCCTGATAGTTATGTCGTATACTGAGCATGGCAATAACATGTTTTGTGATTTATTGCCTTATTTATTTATATATTTTTATATTTATTTATTTATGGAAAAGCTGTCAACATCTGTTTCATCTAAGGAGATTAAGTCTGTTCAGTGTTGCATCACTAGTTTAAGTGCATCACTAGTTTAAGTGCATCACTAGTTTATTTCTTTCTATATTAGAAATATCATTACTGATATTGTCTGTGAATCAATCAAATTTTCTCATGCCAAATATCATGATACAGTGCTGTATCGTTTTGGTCCTCTACCCCTACAATACATATCCCACCCTTGACTTAAACATACCTAATGGTGTGTAAAACCCTACCACCAGCACAGCTGGGATTGAATTTGGCATGAACTGGGCAGTTTCTGGATGGAGGCCACATCAATGTTCATTAAAATGTTGTGCAGTGGGGCAGATTTGGTGGATGCCTTCCCTGGCACAATTCTGAGGGGAATTCCCTGTAGACTGGGATTTTAGCCACTGCTGGTAGACCCGTATGACCGTACGCTTCCATACACCTGCAGATTCAGCTACTTCCTTCACACTGTGGTCTTTGGCCACGCCCACATGTTTAGTCACTCCTCTTAGCCAATCATTAACTGCTTTGGAGCCATTTTCCACACATGGAACGAGACATTCCCTGCACTGTAGCACCTCTTCTTAATCTATACGTCACTCACACCCCACAGGTGTTATAGCCCCATCATCCTTGTGCAGCGCCATCTGCAGGAGCCTGAAGCTACTACCACCTTAAACACACAAGGTGGCTCTATTTTTTTTTTTTTTCCCGGTTACATTATATTTAGGTTTTTGTCCCGTATGATAAATCCGGTACATGAGCAGCCCTTGTGCTGATAAGATATGCAGAAGTGTGTTCACTGTAGATAATGTGAAGCTAATTTGACTCAAGATCAACAAAACAGGCAGTTTGATCAGGGGAGGGGTCTGATCGATATGCAGCTGGTCATTATTTTATAGGTACTGATGAAATCCGTAACGAAATACATTACACCAATGACAAAATATCGCCCTCTCTATTTCCATATAATTACTGGAATAATGACTGTAATAATAAACTGTACAACTTAATAACTCCAGCAGTTTAAGGGGTTGAGATGAGTACTTGTGAAAATGAGCGCTTGGAATCTGAATCCACCAACAGGTCCTTAGTGTTCTTTGTGTAGGAGCTTCAACGTTTCATGCCCATTCCTCTAACCCAGAGGTGGCAGAGGATGGGAAAGAGGACATTTGATCAGATCTGCTGCCCATGTTGCTCTGGCCTCATCAAAGTTTGAACGTGTGTATGGAGGTTCGCGCTCTCCTTGGGCACTTCTGCTCTCGCAGTAAACCAGGCAGCGTGATGGGGAGAGAGAGAGAGAGAGAGAGAGAGAGAGAGAGAGAGAGAGAGAGAGAGAGAGAGAGAGAGAGAGAGAGAGAGAGAGAGAGAGAGAGACAGAAATAGAGAGAGAGAGAGAGAGAGAGAGAGAAACAGAAAGAGACAGAGAGAGAGAGAGACAAAAAGAGACAAAAAGAGAGAGAGAGAGAGAGAGAGAGAGAGAGACAGAAAGAGAGAGAGAGAGAGACAAAAAGAGAGAGAGAGACAAAAAGAGAGAGAGAGAGACAGAGAGAGACAGAGAGAGAGAGAGACAGAAAGATACAGAGAGATACAGAGAGAGACAGAGAGAGACAGAGAGATACAGAGAGAGACAGAGAGAGTGAGAGAGAGTGAGAGAGAGACAGAAAGAAAGAGAGAGAGACAGAGAGATACAGAGAGACAGAGAGAGTGAGAGAGAGTGAGAGAGAGACAAAGAAAGAGAGAGAGACAGAGATACAGAGAGATACAGAGAGACAGAGAGAGACAGAGAGAGTGAGAGAGAAAGAGACAGAAAGAGAGAGAGAGAGAGAGACAGAAAGAGAGAGAGAGAGAGAGAGAGAGAGACAGAAAGAGAGACAGAGAGATTGAAAGACTGAGAGAGTGAGAGAGAGAGAGACAAAAAGAGAGAGAGAGACAGAGAGACAAAGAGAGAGAGAGAGAAAGAGAGAGAGAGGGAGACAGAAAGAGAGAGAGAGACAGAGAGACAAAGAGAGAGAGAGAGACAGAGAGAGTGAGAGACAAATAGAGAGAGAGAGAGACAGAGAGAGAGAGAGAGAGAGAGAGAGAGAGTCCTGTGCACATAAACAGCAGCATTGGAATTCTGGTTTTATTGGAGTGCAGGTAACTGTTCTTGCTTGTACATGCCTTGTGCGAGGTTGCGTCTGTTGTGGGAGACTGTTCTTTGACAGAAAGGTGCTTTTATGAAGCATCACAGGTGGATTCCGCGGTATTTTACTGTGTGAGGAGCTGGAGCTGGTACCCGGTGCTGGAGACGCGGAACTGCTTTGTTTTTTTTCCCCTCTTTTATGTAGTCAATGTAGAAGTGCTTTAATTCAGCTTTGATTTCACCCCTCGCTCAAACGCTGCTCAGTAAGTGTCTATAGGCTCCAGTGGAGACGACGCTTCCCGATGCTTCATGCATAATTATACATATTGGCTGTGCGTTTGCTTTAGCATAACTCTGCTGCGTGACCGAGGTTCAGGTTTAACTGCGTATAATTTATCCTCTTTTGATGGGGGGAATAATGGCTACTTTAGACGTCCTCTCTCTCTCTCTTTCTCTCTGTCACTCTCTCTGCTGCCTCAGTATAGATCACCCTCAGGTTGCCTTTATCGCTGAGTTCTCTCATTATGGGCCAGATGGCTGACTCGTCCTTTATCCTCCCCCCTTGATGCCCTTAAACTGAACCTGCAGCGCGTGTGTATGTGATGGGGTTGGCGGGTAGGAAGGATCGTAGAGGTGTTTCTTGCTGAGTCATTGCCGTAGACCTCTAAGGACATGTGTGAATTTTCTATTCAGCGGCATGCCCCAATAATGATTCCATGTCTAAGATGCCAAACGCATGGCGTTTCTTAAAATCAGCCCTATTGTGTCCCATGATCAACATGAAAATGTTTCACAGCCCGTTCATTTTGGTCTGTATGCCCATATACTGGATGTACATGAATGCCTGACCATCATACCAATAAGAGTTTGATGGACATCCCATTCCAAAACCACAGGCATTGACATGAACTCATCAGCCTGTACTTCGACTGGGAGCCGAGGCCAAAACAGCCCCAGATCACTATAAAGATTTTCTCTCCTCCACCCAACATTACTGTTGACACAGTGCAGTCTGGTAGGTAGTGGCGGTGCTCCTGGCATCCACCAAACGCTTTCAGACTTGTCTCAAATACCTGAGTCTGCACCCAGGACCGATTCTCAGCTCGCTCGGTTCAGCTCGGTTCAGCTCAGTTCAGCTCAGCTCAATTCAACTCAGTTCTGCTCAGTTCTACTCAGTTCTACTCAGTTCAGCTCAGTTCAGCTCAGTTCAGCTCAGCTCAATTCAACTCAGTTCTGCTCAATTCAACTCAGTTCTGCTCAGTTCTGCTCAGTTCTACTCAGTTCTGCTCAGTTCAGCTCAGTTCAACTCAGTTCAGCTCAGCTCAGCTCAGTTCTACTCAGTTCAGCTCATATCTGCTCAGTTCAGCTCAGTTCAGCTCAGTTCAGCTCAGTTCAACTCAGTTCAGCTCAGTTCAACTCAGCTCAGTTCAGCTCAGTTCAACTCAGTTCAACTCAGTTCAGCTCAGTTCAGCTCAGTTCAACTCAGTTCAACTTAGTTCAGCTCAGTTCAGCTCAGTTCAACTCAGTTCAGCTCAGTTCAACTCAGTTCAACTCAGTTCAACTCAGTTCAACTTAGTTCAGCTCAGTTCAACTCAGTTCAACTTAGTTCAGCTCAGTTCAACTCAGTTCAACTTAGTTCAGCTCAGTTCAACTTAGTTCAGCTCAGTTCATCTTCAGTTCAACTTCAGTTCAACTTAATTGCCATTATACCAGTACAGAGTTGTACAGTATAACAAAACACTATACTCATTATTGCTGGCTTGCTTTCACACCCAAGAGTTCCATCTGGACCATGGATTGTTTCACGCAATTTCATACAATACAACCATACATTACTGTTGTTGTGTCTATTCTTGCTTGCACAGAAGGGCGGAGTCAGGAGACTGAAGGCTGGAGATGTTGGAGTAGATTATTTCAAGGCGATCACATTTCACTCACAGCTCTAGTTCAGTCCAGTGCCAAGAAAAAGTGTCTGTCCCAGGGTGTTTATACACTGGTTCACCACCCGCTTAAAGTACAAAGAGAATGTGTCCTTATCTGGTTTTACCAAACGGTCAGCTTTCCTCTAAATGATGTTTAACCTATGACCTGTAGAACCCTGATGGCAACATTCTCCCAGGGGCTCCGACCCCTTCATAAATGCTTACAACTCGGGTTCTGTTCTGGGAATGCAGTGTTCCCACATGGTGAACTTATACACACTTTATACATACACACAAAGACACTGATATCCAACACTGTTAGTTTTTAATTATTGTCCTTGAATACAAACACTCTTCCAGCAAAGAACCATCACAAACATATTAAAGAAGTAACACAAGTCCAAGCAGTCGTGTTGTAAAATGAACCAATTAAGCAACCACGTACATGGTGTCTGGAGTGGATAGCTTCCAGGCATGTAGCGGACCCTCCCAGAAGGTGCTGGAAGCAAATCCCAGACCAGAAATTGGTTATCTGTACTGCTTCCAGATTGGAAAACAGCCTTAACCCTCGACCAAGTGTACCAAAACTTGCAGAGCGAGTGTTCCTGGGTCGGGAAAAAACAAGCTGAGAACACCCTATAGACTGGAAACCCATTACATGAAGCTCCTAATGCAGAGCTACTGTGCTGATGATGCTGTAAGAGCAAGTTGGAACTCTGGCAACAGTGGACAGGGGATTTTTACAGTGTACCTGCACTCTGCAACCTCTCTCTGAATTTGTCAGGTCTGCCACATTATGACTGAATGCTTGTTGCTCCAGGACGCTTAATAATATTAATTTTTGGTGTCAGGCTAATACAGGCTAATATCAGCTGTTATTGGAGGTAAGGGTTGGAACCCAAACCCTGAAAAACAGCCCCAGATCATTATAAAGATTAACCCTCCTCCACCAAACATTGCTGTTTCTTCCACACATGCAGCGGACAGTCCCAGAGTTTGCTGGAAGCAAACCCCAGACCAGCGAGAAGCAGGGGTTGGTTCTCTGGACTGCTTCCAAGCTCAGAAACAGATTTAACCCCTGACCAAATGTACCAAAGCGTGCAGAGCAAGTGTTTCTGGGTTTGGAAAAAAAAACTCCAGCGTGAGAACTTTCCTTAGACTTCTTAGGCTTGTGTGCAGCCCATGGAAATGGTTGTGCTGATGATGCTTTAAGAGGCAATGGGGAAGTGATGTGAAGGTGCACAGAGCTTTTTACAGGCTATGTGCTACAGTCGTCTGGATCTGGCAAATTGCACCAAATCCATCAATAATCCATTATCTTATATACATATACATATCAGAGTACACTCCACAGCAGCACAGAGAAGCCATGTGAGAGGAGCATTGGCCTTAAAGGGTTAAGTAGATAAAATCCAGACCTTGCTGCATGCAGTGCATGGTACCTGCATATTTCATTGGCTAATTGGCGTGTAGCTGTACCAACCGAATCCTGCTTCAACACCATTACATAACAACACCAGCGACTCAAATTGCAGCCCACTGCTGCCAAAGCCTTTTTCCCCCCACATATAACAAGATTGGTGAGATTGCCAGTCTCATAATGTTCGGCTACTTTCACATTGCCAGGCTGAAGTGCTGTGTGAGCACTCAAGTCGGATCAGATTACATCAGAGAGCCACTTTCATATGGGGCCCTAGATTGGCTCCATATCCGATTTGTGGCCATGCGGCCTTAATGAGCGATCAGACTGGAACGCGTGTGCGGTTTGAACACTGCACATGCACCATTATGCCGGACTAACATGGTGCTAGCGTCTAACCCGCAGAGACATCAGAGAGCTTGTGCTGTTCTTTAGTTTAGCCTAGGTTATTCACGTAATGTTATTCCTTCGCATGCCTGTCATTCCAGGGCTCAAATCGGTTCACACTAATAAGGGGTCACTCACCCGTGCAGATGTGAACTGTGAATGATCAGATCTGAGCAAAAAGTCTGAGCAATGAGGCTTGTAATGTGAACATTAGTTTGCATGTGGCATAACCATGTAATAACTTCATAATTCAAATGATGTGTAGTTATATGCAAACGTTTGGGCTCCCCTGATCCAATTGCAATATGTTAAACTCATAAGATAAATAAGATTTGAGATTTTTTAAAGATTTAAGATTTGAATCCCTTATTAATCCCACAGTGGGGAATTTAGTCCCGCATTTAACCCATCCGTGAAGTGAAACACCCACATACACACTCACTAGTGAACACACACACTAGGGGGCAGTAAGCACACGTACCCAGAGCGGTGGGCAGCCCTATCCACGGTGCCCGGGGAGCAGTTGGGGGTTAGGTGCCTTGCTCATGGGCACCTTAGTCGTTACTGTAGGCTCAGGGAATCGAGCCGGCAACCCCCCGGTCACAAGGCTGGTTCCCTAACCTCCAGACCATGACTGCGATGGCCTGAGATTTGCAGATGTCATTTTAAAGTTTGTGCCCTGTAGATGATGTGCTCATTGATGTTGACGTATGTCATGGATTTTGGCTGGTGGTGTTTAAGTTGTGCATGACTGTAGAGATATCGAGAGGGAAAGCTTTGGACCATGTACAGGATGAATTCTCTTTTAAGTGCAGTGGTGTAGGATGTCAATGAGATTGTCATCTCAGAATGTTTTCAATAGACCAATTTCGAGTGGACGTCGCTGGCAGTCGAGCGCACACAGCGGTGGCAGAAAAACAGCAGAAGCAAGTAGGACGGGAAAACAGATGAGATCCACGGAATAGCCTCTAACAATATTCTGTTGGATGAAGAATAGCAATGCATAAACAAATAACATCCATTTTTATGGATTACCATGATCAAAGACACTCTCGGAGCTAGACCTTTATGGATACGGTATCTGCCTGTGCTTCCCATGACCTGCGATGATTAGCCTATATTAGAGACTATATTAGATATCTATATTAAAGAATGTGATGTCAGTGATTCATTCTGATAATATTCATATGCGCAGTTCATAGAGGTTGTAATGCGTTAGCCCAGTGTTTCTCCATCGTGGTCCTGGAGGCTCCCTGCCCTGTGCATTGTAGTGGATTCCCTGCTTTAACACACCCCCTGCATCTCTGAGGGCTTGTTAATATGGTGATTAGTTGAATCAGGTGTGGGGGGAGCAGGGAAAGCACTAAAATGCACATATATCTGCTAACTTTATTAGACTTACGTTAGTCTTCCAGCAGGAAATGACTAGAAACGACAGTTTACATACACCTATACACCAGTTTCAGGAGGAGTTCTAGTGGTTTACGTCATTCTAATGTACATTAAACCATGGAAAAGAGGTAATACCGACCTGGCCATGCAGGTGCAGGTGGCAGTTAGTTAGGGTTGCCACCTTTCAGAAATGAAAATAAAGGGCGGTAGTGGTTATGTGTGAATGTCATGTGCTCTAAATAAGGAACAAATCGAAAATCAAATTGACATGCAAAGCTGAGTCCGGGGAGGCGGTGAGTGGGGGTTTGTTGGGGGAGAGTGGGATCATGATCAGACAATTACGGTAATATGTAATACGGTAATATGGTAATCGTGTGCCGTATTTGAGCTGAATCCCGGGGTGGTGTTATCATTCATGTGACAAACGTGTGTACCGGACATTTTCGGGCATTTATGGAAATAAGGAACAAATCAACATTTAATTACCAAATAAACGGCGATTCTTTTTTTTACGGGCCGGTGGCAAACCTACAGCTATGTAGTTGGTGGACCTGCATGTAATATCCCACAGGTTGTATAGCACTGTTATGTGTCCTTGGTGCTAACAAGGCAGTATGTTAATCTGTACTATACAAAAGAATGATGAGAAATCTTGGTTGTTAAGGTCCTGGGCATAACCACAGAGTACAAAACCGTAGGTGTCCCGAGGTTTATATGCCTTGGGTCTTTCTTTGGTGTAGACACTGGGCACAAAAATGTCCATCCACTGTAACTGTAGTCATTTAGTTGGATCCTTGTCCCACTGATGTGACAGTGACTATGGGACGGGAGCCTCACCCTGTTGCTAAGGGTTAGCTTATTAGTGCAGGGCAGTCAGTATTCTGTAGGCTAACCACTGAAATAACTGGATGAGGTGTCTGGATTATCCATATTCCTGTATACCCACACCTGACTTCGATATACTCACTCTCACAGACGTGTGGTCTCTGCTTACATCTGTGTCTGCTCTGTGTAGTACTTGTTTACGAGTTACAGTTTCATTTTGATGTACACACACTTTTCCTCTTCCATGTAGGTGACGTCATTGTTTACATCAATGACATCTGCGTGTTGGGAACCACACATGCAGACGTAGTCAAGCTCTTCCAGTCGGTTCCTATCGGTCAGAGCGTGACCCTAGTGCTGTGCCGGGGCTACCCGCTGCCCTACGACCCTGAGGACCCCTCAGCCAGCTCCAGCATGGCCCCTCTGGGTCTGGTGGACCACCCGCTCCTGCTCAATGGCCGCAACACATACGATAACTACATGGAATACATGTCTTTGACCGGCCGGCTGGTGCCTGAGCATGGCGATGGTCTCCCTCCCACGTCCCATCCTGGAGACACCCATCTGGACGGCTCGCAGCCGCCATCCCTCAACACGCCTGGAGCCCCGCCCGACGACAGTGTCTCCATGGCTTCATCGTCAGGGGCAACAGCGGGGGCCCAGGCAGCTCCCGAGCTTCTGAGTCTCACCATGACCAAAGGATCAGAGGGCTTTGGCTTCACCATAGCCGACAGTCCTACGGGCCAGCGAGTGAAGCAGGTACTTCTTCACACTTTATTGCATATTGCATTAAGAGTCAGTATCAGAGCAGAGCGCGGTGGGTTGGAGCTCCATGGCTCCGGTTATGTTAAACCCAATTCAGTTTTAATCTTTTCTTAAGGCAGTTTTACCCCATTGTGTAAATGAACCTTCTCCACAGCTTGTAGCAGCGAGGCACATTTTCGGTCCTTAACGAGCGGTTTAAATGGCTGAGCCTCAGAACTATTTAAAAGTGGAAATTGAAAGCAGTCCAACAGCCATGTGTGTTATCTGAAGTGCCGGTGTTTGGATTGCAGTTAAGCTGGCCGCCTTTCATCAAAACATGGCTTATGTAGCCAGACATAAAATTTGGGTGCTTGGCTAGTACCCCGCATTTACATGCTAGGATTGAACAGCCGTCGCTCCACACTTCGTAGCACAGTTGGCGAGAGTACGCTACCAATGGTGTTTGCCACAGTGTGGGCTTTAATGCTGAAGGTCACTTGTGATCCTAAACATGCTCTGAATACGTGTTATTGTTTGTGATCGTTGAAATGTAGGTCTTGTTGTACATTAGGGGGTACGCCTGATCTTCCACAGCTACAGCAGTTCAGTGGTGCATTTTTTCCCCCACTGGTGCAGCTGACAGCAGAACTAAGCTCTTGCCTGCCAGCAGAACCTTCATTCCGCCAGTGGAAGAGTTGTCCATTGTAGGTCTATTGACAAAGTGGAGTATCTGCTTTAGATCGTCCACCACCAACTTGTAAACAGCATTAGTGCTAAAGGGGCTAATGGTTTTTTGGTTTTCCCGGTCCTTTAGTGTGTTGTAGCTTTTGTACAAAGTTCGGAATACATGCCAGAGGGAAAGACTCTCTCACAGAGTCACAGTAACCACTTGTCCCTGCTGCTTTACAAAGCTTTTTGGACTTCCAGTTGTTTTCTCTGTTACCAGGTGACATCATCTCGTAACACAGTCCTTATTGCCCCCTGCTGGCAAGCTTGGCACACCCTCACACGATGCACAGAGAGCTATATCAGTAAAAACACGCAATTCTGAACCATCCTGTACCAGTCTAGCTTGCGAAGATGGATCAGGTCCACCAGCTTGTTCTAGTTGAGTCAGGATCAGAACTCACATGACTGACTGCTCTATTGGTTGACCAGTCAGAACGGAGTGCGTGAGCTTACCAATCAGAGCACATAGGGTTCATTGGGAGGTGGGGCTTAAACACACAGAAGCTGAGGGTGAATACAGATGTACAGTATGAGAACAATATTCTATTTTGGGACAATTGGAGCATGTACATTTATAACTAGAAAATCTGGAAATGCCATTGTAGCGCATTTCAGACACATAAAAAAAAAACTCTCTCTCTATATATATACAGGGGTTGGACAATGAAACTGAAACACCTGTCATTTTAGTGTGGGAGGTCTCATGGCTAAATTGGACCAGCCTGGTGGCCAATCTTCATTAACTGCACATTGCACCAGTAAGAGCAGAGTGTGAAGGTTCAGTTAGCAGGTAAGAGCACAGTTCTGCTCAAAATACTGCAATGCACACAACATTATGGGTGACATACCAGAGTTCAAAAGAGGACAGATTGTTGGTGCACGTCTTGCTGACGCATCTGTGACCAAGACAGCAAGTCTTTGTGATGTATCAAGAGCCACGGTATCCAGGGTAATGTCAGCATACCACCAAGAAGGACGAACCTCCACCAGCATCACGTAGTGACCTGGCCACTATCCTGCAAGAAGAATGTTAAAATCCCTCTGACCACTGTGCAGGACTTGTATATGTCATTCCCAAGACGAACTGACGCTGTATTGGCTGCAAAAGGAGGCCCTACACCATACTAATAAATGACTGTGGTCTAAAACCAGGTGTTTCAGTTTCATTGTCCAACCCCTGAACATATTCACTCATCATCAATAGCTGCACCCAGAAGCCATCAACCGTCAGGAATGAATCTTGGTGGGAAGGTTTGACGTTGTGAGACATGCAAACGATAAAGTTTCACGCTCGTCTGCACACGTGACGTAAGCAAGGAAGGGCCCCATAAATGTACCTGACTGACCTAACAGTCATGATTGCAGACATTCAGTGAGCAGTGATGCCCTTCATGAGTCATCCTGTTAGTGCCAGCACCAATGGCAGATGACTGCCAACACAGTGGTGTTAGTACGTGGTATTAGTAACACTAACACCACGTCACCAAAACAGAATAGCAGCGGGTCATCTTTAGTGCCGAGTCCCGTCGTACTGAGAGACACTAACTCTGTATGTGTAGCTCAATAAATATTCCCCATATCAGTCTACATTTATCATCAGTTATTGATCCTGGTAAACTTTATCTTCCTTCCCAACAGCACCTCAGTCCCCCTCTTTCTTCTGGGTGCAGCTCTTCTTTTGATGATGAGCAGAAGCTATGTGTAGTGTCATTGTTGTCATTGCTGTAGACATGCAATCACATAGTACTCAGAGAACACTGTGATGTTTAGGAAGCAGCAAGTGCATCATCGATTGCGTCCCTGATGAGATAATGGTTCTGTAGGTGTTGGAGCCGCAGGGGTGTCCAGGGCTGTGTGAGGGAGATCTGATAGTGGAGATTAACCAGCAGGGGCTGCAAGGACTCAACCACTCGCAGGTGGTCCAGATCCTGAAGGACTGCGCTGTGGGGACAGACGCCACCCTCGTCGTCCAGAGAACTGCAGGGACAGGTACGGCTTTCTTCTTTTCTTTTCTTTAGAGTGCATTTCTGTCCTTGCTGTTTATTGTATCCGCTGTCTTCGCTTTACTGCCCTTGAGGTGCATCTTCAGGTGACACAGGGATATGTAATTCCAGAAGAGCTTTGTCTGCACCAAACCTCCTGATACAAGTGAAAATCCTGCATGTTTAGTTTTTATCTCCCGTTCAGGTAAAACGCTACCTGGTTGTTAGGTTCTGTTAGCTGCCTTTTCTTTTAGACCTTCTCTGTTTATTCCTCACCTCTTCTTTCTTCAGGGTTTTTGGTTTAAAGTACTGCTCTGTTTTTTTTGCTGCTCGCGCGGGTCCCATTGTGTCGTGCTGGTCAGCTTCATGTCCAGCCCGAGGATTATCTGGGTTTCAGCCGAGCCATTTGTAAACATTCTTTGGCATGTGATGCTCTTTTGAAGTGAGGAAGATGCCTGAGGATAGAGCATGCAACACAGCTGACTGGACTCAAACTGACCAAAAAGGTCCAGGTTACACAGGACTATGGGTGTGTGGGTGCGCGTGTATGTGAGCGTGTGTGTGTGAGTGTGTGCGTGTGTAAATGTGTGTGAGCGTGTGTGTATGGGTGTGTGTATGCACGTGTGTATATGTGTGTGTGTGTGTGTATATGGGTGTGTGTGTGTGAGTGTGTGTGTGTGTGCGTGTGTGTGTGTGCGTGTGTGTGTGTGTATATGGGTGTGTGTGCGTGTGTATATGTGTGTGTGTGTGCACGTGTGTATGTGTGTGTGTGCACGCATGTGTGTGTGTGTATATGGGTGTGTGTGTGTGTGTGCGTGTGTATATGTGCGTGTGTATATGGGTGTGTGTGTGCGTGTGTATATGGGTGTGTGTGTGTGTGTGTGTGTGTGTGTGTATGGATGTGTGTGTGTGTGTGTATGGGTGTGTGTGTGTGTGTGTGTATGTGCGTGTGTATATGGATGTGTGCGTGCGTGTGTGGGTGTGTGTGTGTATATGGGTGTGTGTGTGTATATGGGTGTGTGTGTATATATGTGTGTGTGTGTGTGTGTGTGTGTGTATGGGTGTGTGTATGTGTGTGCGTATGAGTGTGTACGTGTGTGTATATGGGTGTGTGTGTGTGTGTGGGTGTGCGTGTGCGTGTGTGTGTATTTCATGGCATGGTCTTTTGGCTGAGTGAAGGTGTTTTGAGTACAGCCAGGTGAGTCTGCGGAGCGTCTTGGCAGATGTGAGGGATGATCTCGGTGTGTTCTGACTCTGGAGCCAAAAGAACCTCTTAATTTGAGCTGCTTGAACAGAATGCCTGGCTTGGCTTTATAAAAGCATGCATGTAGTTTTTAATACACATTTATTGTACGTATTTGTGATGCTGTTGGTGGAACATCCTCTTCATTAACTCATTGGTATTCCACGTTTGCGGCGGAGCGGTTTTGCCAGGCTCTTGCTCTAACAGATATATCAAAGCACAAAACTGCTTTTCCTATATGGTGTTGATATGAACACTGAAATGTCCAGTGTAGGTTGAGATACTGATCCAGCGTTTGTCTTCTTAAACGACACTAAGCATTAAAATTCTATTCAACCAGCGCTTTAATCAGAGACAAACACCCATTTC
>JAMWET010001379.1:517500-552500 GCA_024036415.1 Prochilodus magdalenae | reverse complement strand
AGGAGCGCACGTTTGCTAAAGGCTTCACGTTCGGCTCGTGGCGATGCCAAGCTCCGTCCCGGTCAGATAGCCTCTGATGTAATCCTGTTAGTTTAAGCAGGCATACAAATGCCTTGCTCTTGCCTCCTCCTCCTCCTCCTCCTCCTCACACACGTGCGCGTGCAGACACACACACAACAAAACAAGCATGCTCACTAAGCACATTGTGTATCTAATTACGGGCTGGCAGAATAGAAGATGCAATACTGGAAGACCTTTTCTATGACACATGATATGTAACACCAGATGCCTCACAGAGCATGAGTTTCTGAGTACAGTCCTATTAGAAGAATAGGTCATTTAGCTACTTGTACGTTATGCAAGTTGTTGTTACTTACATGATCTCTGAAACTGGCCCGGATCCTGAATCTTTCATTTAGTAGGAACATAGCTCAACTATATCTCACTATATATCCACTACAGGGGCTGGTCATAAAATTAGAATATCATGAAACAGTTGATTTATTTCAGTAATTCCATTCAAAAAGTGAAACTTGTGTATTATATTCATTCATTACACACAGATTTATATATATATGTATACAGTGGGGTGTGAAAGTTTGGGCAGCCTTGTTAATTTTCCTGATTTACCTTTATAAATTGATTGTTTGGATAAAAAAATTGCGTTAAATATATCATATAGGTGAGTATCAATATCACAGTGATATTTGAGAAGTGAAATGAAGTTTATATGATTTACAGAAAGTGTGCAATAATTGGTTAAACAAAAGTAGGCAGGTGCATAAATTTGGGCACTGTTGTCATTTTATTGATTTCAAAACCTTTAGAACTAATTACTGGAACTCAAATTTGGTTTGGTAAGTTCAGTGACCCTTGACCTCCATACCAACTATGAGAAAGGGTATTTAAGGGGGGCAATTGTAAGTTTTTCTCCTCTTTGCATCTTCTCTGAAGAGTCGCAGCATGGGAGTCTCAAGACAACTTTCAAATGACCTGAAAACATAGATTGTTCACCGTCATGGTTTAGGGGAAGGATACAGAAAGCTATCTCAGAGATTTTCAGAGAAACTTTTGCACCCCACTGTGTATATATATATATATATATATATATATATATATATATATATATATATATATATATATATATATATATATATATATATATATATATATATATATATATATATTTAAAGTGTTTATTTCTTTTAATTTTGATGATTATAACTGACAGCTAATGAAAACCCCAAATTCAGTATCTCAGAAAATTAGAGTATCACTTAAGACCAAAATGTTGGCCAACTGAAATCTATGAACATGAAGAGTATCAGCATGTACAGCACTCCGTATTTAGTTGGGGCTCATTTTGCCTGAATTACTGCAGAAATGCAGCGCTTGAAATATATCAGTCTGTGTGTAATGAATGAATATAATACACAAGTTTCACTTTTTTAATGGAATTACTGAAATAAATCAACTGTTTTATGATATTCTAATTTTATGACCATATATATACAGTATGTATGAGTTTTTTATATATACAGTGGAGGAAATAAATATCTGATCCCTTGCTGATTTTGTAAGTTTGCCCACTGACAAAGACATGAACAGTCTATCATTTTAAGGGTAGGTTTGTTTTAACAGTGAGAGATAGAACATCAAAAAGATAGTCCAGAAAATGACATTTTATAAAATATATACATTTAATTGCATTTTGTAGAGAGGAATAAGTATTTGATCCCCTACCAAACGTTAAGAGTTCTGGCTCCCACAGACCAGTTAGACACTCCCAATCAACTACCTGCATTAAAGACTAAACTGTCACCTGTATAAAAGACACCTGTCCACAGACTCAATAACTAAGTCAGACTCTAACCTCTCCAACATGGGCAAGGCCAAAGAGCTTTCTAAGGATGTCAGGGACAAGATCATAGACCTGCACAAGGCTGGAATGGGCTACACAACCTTTATTAAGACGCTGAGTGAGAAGGAGACCACTGTTGGTGCCATTGTCTTTGTTTATCTACTTTCTTTGCTCAGTAAAGGCTCTTTGGCAGCTACACATCCTTTCAGACCCATGGCAAGGAGGTGTCTTCTCAGACAGAAACACCTGTGGATGTTTTCAAATCGGAAGCAAGAGTGGAGCTTGATGTTCGTCTCTCTTTCAGGGACGAAAGCTTTAAGTGCTGTTTATCTGATAGGGACAGCCTTGGCAGTCTACCAGATCTTGTATGAGGTTGTTAGCAGCTCCGCCTCTGTATTTATCAGTGATGTCCGGTTCCCCAGCATTAGCTAGGTGTACTGTACTACACAATACTACCCATACTAACGCATGCTTCTTTTGCTGGCCACTAAAGCAACATCATAGGACAGCTATACACACTTGGAGGAGAACACTAACTGCCAAATCTGATGTCCACGGAGTGCAGAAAGGACAGGACACTCATACCATAGCCAGACAGTGTGAGACTCATTCTTGACCATGCATGTGATCTTCCAACAATGGTACCAATGGGCTCATCACCCCAGAGTTCCTGTTGTGACTTCAGTAGTCATAATAATAATAACATACCATATTGCTCACCTCAAGGTCGTTTGGAAGGGTGCAGAGGTCAGTGTGAGACGGAGCCACACTTCATGGTGCCAGAACAAGGGGCTGAAACTTACTCAGTTCATACATCAGAACCTTGCCAGCTTCTGTGTTTCTCTGCTTGCTCTCTAATTTGTAATCTTCACAGGTTTTAATTAAATCACAGAAGCATCCCCAAATGTCAGCTGCACACATCCCGCATAATTACCCAAACCGGCTTTAAACCACTGTCAGCTGCTCAGAGGCTTTTGCATTCTATTTTTCATATCAGTGTGGCGTGGCCTTTTAAGAGGCTGTGATCAGCATTTCACTTACGGAATATTTTACACCACAGACGATTTCAGTCCTGTGCGAATCTGATCAAATATTGTGTACTGTATATTATATATAATATTATATTGTAGTGCAGACTATTTAGTTATATATTGATTTTATATATATATATATATATAATGTGTATATAAACTATATATATATAACTAAGTAGTCTGCACTAAAATATTATTATTATATATATAATAATATTCTGGGATGTGTGGGATGGGTGTATATATATATATATATATATATATATATATATATATATATATATATATATATATATATATATATATATATATATATACATCCCAGAATATTATATTATATTAATAATATTATAATATATATAAACTCAATATACAACTAAATAGTCTGCACTAAAATATAATATTATATATATAATAATATTCTGGGATGTGTGTGTGTATATATTTATATGTGTGTGTATATATATATATATATGCTTTCCATTCTGACTCATGCTGTTGTGTTGGTTTGCAAGAGAACTGTCTCAGGGAAGAGATCAAAAGCATTCTGAGCAGTTAGAAGAGTTGGAGTGGGGTCGCATTGTAGGGCTCCGGGAAACACGATGGTCTTCTGACATGTTGTGCGCCATACCAGTCATGCGGATACTACCATAGGATGCTGTTGGCAGCAGTGGATCAGAGAAGGCCCTCACCAATGACCAGGCCTGGTGTCATGCTAAGGGGTTCATTTGTATGATGCCAAATCACCTTTGGTCTTTGACCCAACTTCTCTGAACGCGCACTCCAGTTTGCTATTCCAACAGTCTACACTCGTCCACGTGTCTCAGGAGCTTGCCTCGAGCACATAGACACTTTGCCATGGCCAGCCGCATCATCACACTTATGCCTGATTGAAAATGTATGGTGTGCTATTGGATGCACTTCACCCCTACCACAAAATCTGCAGGAACTGTGTGAGAACATTTGAGCTGCATAGGATGGATTATCGCAGGACACCATTGGGAACCTCTACATCTCCATGACGAGACGTCTGGGATGTTGTGTTAGTTAACATGGTGGTCTGATGCCACACTGAGAGACACTATATCTGTATGTGTAGCTCAATAAATATTCCCCGATATCAGTTTAAATCAGCATTTATTGTTCCTGGTAACTTTTCTTCCTTCGCACTGCAATCCCACACCTCCTTCTGGGATGTGTATATGTATCTCAGCAAAATATGTAATATCTAATGCTGTGTATGACTGTATGTTGCATGTAGGCTTCTACTCAGGGTATATTCTGCCAGAACAAAAGTTTCCACATGGTTCTGACTGTCCTCACTTGAACTGCTGTATGCTCTAAATAAAAACAGCCTGGACTCTCGGCGCCACTGAACTGGCGGATGCCCTCTCCTTGGGGGAGGAGAGAGGACATTTCAGCCATGAGTTTTCATATTGCTTGCCTGAATCACGCATAACTGCCCGAACTCGTCAGACGCGTCTGCTCACCTGAGGTGGATTAAACCCGTCCTCCTGTTTTTTTCGATCTTAAGAAGCCCCAGACGACGTGTGCGGTAACAAAAGCACATTGTTATTGTAGTGTTAGAGGTGCAGATCCTAGGCTTTCAGTCCATACCACATTTTCCTGGTTGTAAAGAGAATCTTTTAAAAGCCCGAACAGCATGTAAACTTATATTTGAAATGAATCATCAAACTAGTCATGCCTCCGGGAAATAGCAGCCTCCTCACACGTTTTGCACTGAATATTTTTTTTTAAATCACCTGATAATTTAAGGCGCTCCCACATATGATTTCTGAGGCCTCACTGCTCTTTTAGCTTTCATGGTTATGTGGGAGGTAGTATGGTTTGCTGAGCTCTGAGGTGGAGTGATATAGTTTATTTAACGTTTTGTATATATAAATAAATATATAAATATACATATACACACATATATACATGAATTTATTCATTTTAAAATGCTAAATATACAACAAAAGAATAACAGCATACTGCGTGATAGATGATGCACTTCTGTGTTTGCACTTGAGTAGTTCAGCTGACATTTATCATAAAACAGTGATATGCTAGCCAACAATATCTGTCATGATAAAGAGAACGTCATATATTATCATGTGTGTGTATATATATATATATATTTCTGTGATTTGAATAGGAATTTTATTGACTTTGATTTCACTGTGTTTACTGAAATTGTAGATTGTAGGAGGAAATCTGACATGCAGACACAAACCTGTGGATACAGAATGTACATTGACTCAGGGTTCCCATCGGTCCCTAAAAAGTCCCATTAAAGTTACTTATAAATATAAAGTATAAAAATGTATTCTGTATTACCTATTGGCTGTTTTACATTTGGGAATTTTGACATATTTTAATGCATCTGCTAAAAAGTTTTGTCTTTGAAGGACATTATTTATACACACACATGGTCTCAAGGATGGACAGCATGACAATGTATATAGTTATTGTGATAAATGATGTTATAGTGTAAAGCACATGATTTGTATCTACAGTACTCTAAACACTGACTAACTGCTTGTGTATGTTCCATTTAAACTGAATGTAGTGTAACACAGTACACCTACAGGAATGAAACATGATTTGTAGGTTTGTGAGAATGAGAATGTAAATGATTCAAGTTTCACACTCTGAGATACTGAGATCCTACTTTTGTATGTGTAGCTCAATTAATATTCCCCATATCAGTGTAAATGTATCATGTATTGTTCCTGGTAACCTTTATCTTCCTTCCCAACAGCACTGCAATCCCACACTTGAGTGTATATGTAGCACAGCTGTGCTTTGTTAATATTATTAATATTGTGATATGGCCATATAAGCCACCTCTATGTAGAGAGCCACAGACAGTCGAAAACTGACCACTGATCAAGAATCTGTGTGTGTGTATATATATATATATATATATATATGAATACCTAATGTACTACTCAATACCTAATGTAAAGTGACCCCCTCAACTAACCCACTAATATGTGTATATATATATATATATATATATTAGTGGGTTAGTTGGGGGGGTCACTTTACATTAGGTATTGATTGAGTAAGACATTAACAATGGTTAACTGTATATATACATACACACATATATTTATTTATTTGTTATATATATATATATATATGTGTGTATATATATATATATGAGAGAGAGAGAGAGAGAGAGAGAGAGAGAGAGTAATCATACAGCGCAGGTCTAATTTTGTCTGGCTTTGCCTGATTTGTTTTTGCTTGTGTTGCACCAATGTGTGCCGGTTTGCCATGTACCTACAGTGTGGTAGACTGTCCTGAACCCGGCGCTGGGTGCAGCATGTAAGACTCTGTAAATCTCTGTATTAATTATAATCCTGAGCCGGAAGCTAATGATGTAATTATCTTGCAAATAAACGCAACAAAACTCAGCCTCGTTTGAGCACGAGCGACGTTAAACAGAGCGGGAGAAGATAGATGGTGAACATTGTGTGGCTGTTATGAAACCGCATTATCGCCCGCCTTTGTGGAGAGACAGCCCAGTTGTAGTCAGGAAGGGAGCGACGGTTCAGCACTGGATGGTGATTTAATACCTCTCTCTGTCTCTCTCTTTTTCCCTTGTTTGTCTTTTTCTTCTTCTCATTCTTTCTTTCCTTTCTCGCTGTCTTCCTCTCTTTGTTAGGACACTTCTCTCCCTGGGATGGCGCCAAACAGGTAAATATTTGCTCTCTTGAGTTTCTCTCTGTAAAGTGTGATGTGCGATGTGCTCAGCTGCTGTGAATAAGTCAGTGCTGTTAGTTATAGAGAGGCTTGAGCGTGCTTTGGTTGTGTTCCCACTGCAGGTAAAAGTGGCCCAATCTGATCTTATTCTTCTTATCGCCGCTGTCTGAAAACAAGTATCTCCATAATGGCAACTTTACAGGAGAGGACAGAAACCTGGTTTAATAATAATGTAGACTTGTTCCCAGGCACTTCTGAGCCGTTCCTGTAGGTCCATCATCATCATGAAATTTTCACACAGTGTAAGCAGCAGCTGCTGGGTTCAAATAACGCATAACAAGCTAGTTAACCGAAGATAACCTGGACAGGGATGGTGTGCGGCTGGGATTCGTTACTTGTGTGACCGTGTAAACAGTATAAATTTGAATCTGACAGCTGAAATTCTGATTTAGACTGCTTTCCTATGTTACTGATATCTGAGGTATATCCAGTATGCAGCAATTAAGCATGTTCATGGGGCACAAGCACTTGTTTACCCGTTTGAGGTGCAGCCCTAATCAGCACTAACCAGCCCTAATCAGCACTAACCAGCCCTAATCAGCACTAACCAGCCCTACTCAGCACTAACAAGCCCTAATCAGCCCTAACCAGCCCTAATCAGCACTAACCAGCCCTACTCTACTCTTTTCTACTCTTTTAGGTTTCTCATACTGCACAACACTGTTTTATTTTTATATTTTTGTATTATTATGTGTATCTGTGCTGTTCGTTTTTTGTGAAACCGCTACTGGCTGCTAAATTTCCTTCGGGATCAATAAAGTATCTATCTATCTATCTATCTATCTATCTATCTATCTACTCAGCACTAACAAGCCCTAATCAGCCCTAACCAGCCCTAACCAGCCCTAATCAGCACTAACCAGCCCTAATCAGCACTAACAAGCCCTAACCAGCACTAACCAGCCCTAATCAGCACTAACCAGCCCTAATCAGCACTAACAAGCCCTAACCAGCACTAACCAGCCCTAATCAGCACTAACAAGCCCTAACCAGCACTAACCAGCCCTAATCAGCACTAACAAGCCCTAACCAGCACTAACCAGCCCTAATCAGCACTAACAAACCCTAATCAGCCCTAACCAGCCCTAATCAGCACTAACCAGCCCTAATCAGC
This sequence comes from Prochilodus magdalenae, assembly GCA_024036415.1. Taxonomy (NCBI): domain Eukaryota; kingdom Metazoa; phylum Chordata; class Actinopteri; order Characiformes; family Prochilodontidae; genus Prochilodus; species Prochilodus magdalenae. The sequence goes on along the minus strand of JAMWET010001379.1, from coordinate 544,720 downwards.
ACTAACAAGCCCTAACCAGCACTAACCAGCCCTAATCAGCACTAACCAGCCCTAATCAGCACTAACAAGCCCTAACCAGCACTAACCAGCCCTAATCAGCACTAACCAGCCCTAATCAGCACTAACCAGCCCTAATCAGCACTAACCAGCCCTAATCAGCACTAACCAGCCCTAATCAGCACTAACCAGCACTAACCAGCCCTAATCAGCACTAACCAGCCCTAATCAGCACTAACCAGCCCTAATCAGCACTAACCAGCCCTAATCAGCACTAACCAGCCCTAATCAGCACTAACCAGCCCTAATCAGCACTAACAAGCCCTAATCAGCCCTAACCAGCCCTAATCAGCATTAACCAGCCCTAATCAGCATTAACCAGCACTAACCAGCCCTAATCAGCATTAATCAGCATTAACCAGCACTAACCAGCACTAACCAGCCCTAATCAGCATTAACCAGCCCTGATGAGCATTAACCAGCCCTAACCAGCCCTGATCAGCATTAACCAGCCCTAATCAGCACTAACTAGCCCTAATAGCATTAACCAGCACTAACCAGCCCTAATCAGCACTAACAAGCCCTAATCAGCACTAACCAGACCTAATCAGCTCTAACCAGACCTAATCAGCTCTAACCAGACCTAATCAGCATTAACCAGCACTAACCAGCCCTAACCAGGATTAACCAGCCCTAATCAGCATTAACCAGCCCTAACCAGCCCTAATCAGCATTAACCAGCCCTGATCAGCACTAACCAGACCTAAACAGCATTAACCAGCACTAACCAGCCCTAATCAGCACTAACCAGCATACACCAGCATAAACCAGCATACACCAGCATACACAAACATGGACCAGCATGGACCAGTATGAATTCTATGCTGGTGTAAGCTGTTTCCACTAGTAAATATACAGACCAGCTCCATACAGCCAAATTAATGTTTTAGCTGTGAGTCGGGAATGTTTGGCTCGTATTAGTGGGTAACTGTGTTAGGGTTTGTTAGGAGTGCCTGAACAGGAGCATGTAACAGTAGATGTGCTGGGAAAACAAAGCGTGTTGGGCTTGGCTGATATAAACAGACATGCTGGCACATTGTCCTCCAAAGAGGAAAGAGACACTCATAGTGGATCTCGCGTCTCCATCCAGCGCTGTTCCAGCGAGCTGCAGTTTCAGCTCTTTAGCTCCAAGCCTGCATTATCTTACCTACCACGTCCCTCAGCTGCTTTTGAGCCTGTTTAATAATAGAGCATGTTTTGAAATGTCTTCCTCTGTGTGATGCTACATTTCTATGCAACACCGGTCTGGCACCTGTAGGGCAAACCACAGCTCTGCATTAGGTTCAGCCCCAGTCTATTATCCCCCCTTTCGTCTCTGCGGCTAACCAGATATCCATTCATGGACTCTCATACGGATAATTACTTGCACATCCCTAGCAGCGATGCATCCTCAGCCTAAACAGTCAGATGCGGAACATTCGTGCAACTTTCAGGTCAGTTAAACTCAACAGTGCTCAGCAGAGTGTTGTGCAGTGACCTCCGGAGCTGGTGTTGTTTCAGGTCTGGAACGTATTCGGCAGCCTTTTGTCTGAATTGTCTGTTCCACCTTAAATGGAGCAGCCAAAACATTGTGGAACCTGCACAGACGGCTGCAGGCTGCACTATTTAAGGTGGAACAGGAAATTTAAATATGAGGAAAGCTTCTTCAGCTGTTCTGTTGTCCCATGTACGTGTGCCTCTGACCATCATACGCTGCTGGAACCTGTAAAATTATACAGCCCCTCAGTCCATCAGTATCAGCTTGTTCACAGCTTGTTTCACACAAAAGGCTCCAGCCGTGGCATTATCTGATGGAGCAGAGCGAGTAAGGGAGCTTCTCAGGTGGCACAAGTGCAGAAAGGGCTGTGGGCTAACCATAAAAGACATTTTAGGGAGACAGCGAGAGGTGATTGAGGGTCTACTGCCATATTGTTAGTTACATTTACGTTTACGGCGTTTAGCTGACGCTCTTATCCAGAGTGACTTACAAGGCTAATCATACTACAGGTAGGCCAGTGTAGTGATAGATTTGAACCCCAGTCTCCCACATGTGGTGGTGGCTTCCTGGCGGGTAGTTATGTTATCCACTGAGCTACACCAGTCACTTAAAAGTCAGGACCACCACAGAACCACCTCTGAGCAGGTTTATGTTGGCGATGGATCATTCATTTGCATTTATGGCATTTAGCTGACGCTCTTATCCAGAGTGACCTACAAGGTTAACTGTATTACAGGTGGGCCAGTGTAGTGTTAGGAGTCTTGCCCAAGGACTCTTATTGGTGCAGCACAGCATAGTCACCCAGACTGGGATTCAAACCCCAGCCTCCCACATGTGGTGGTGGCTCTCTGGTGGATTTTTATGTTATCCACTGTGCTACACCAACCACTTAAAGGTCAGGACCACCACAGGACCACCTCTGTTTATGAGGGTGGTGGATCATTCTTTTACATTTAAGGCATTTAGCTGACGCTCTTATCCAGAGTGACCTACAAGGTTAATCATATTACAGGTAGGCTAGTGCAGTGTTAGGAGTCTTGCCCAAGGACTCGTATTGGTGCAGCACAGCATAGTCACCCAGACTGGGATTCGAACCCCGGCCTCCCACATGGTGTGGTAGCTCAATGACAAGCGGTGTTTGTTATCCATTGCGCCACACCAACCACAGTTAGTCAGTACTTAGTCAGTACTTATTCAGTACTTAATGTAAACGTTCATTGAAAACATAATGTGAGCATCCCTGGTTCAGCTGTTCAGCTAAAGAGGATAACGTTAGCGTAGCTTGTGTAGCTTGTGGTGTTTGTCAGTCTCATCATCTGTGTTTATGTGTGGCATGTTAATCTCAAGGAAAGCCAGAGTACAGCTGTGTTTGTTGGATGAGCATGCCAGGTGGCGCCGTATTGTTTTCCACATGTGGGTCACTTATTGACTAACCAATGCTAGATATTGATCACAATCCAAAAGTAATCAACCAAACAAAAACATCTCACCTGTTGGTCAGATATAGACTACTTTGACCTCCGGTCTGAACAGAGCCCTTATTTCCGAAAACAAAGTCCTATTAAAAAGCTATATTTCATATTCCAGTCATGGTTACTAGCGGAGAGATATCATTGCGAGACTCATAATGGCTGCGGAATATGAATACAGATATTCCGCCTTTCTTTCTCTATCTGCACCGACAGTGCTGAAAGTTCTGACGGCCACATGGGGTAAAGGATCAAATGGCATCTTTGTGTAGCATAATAGGATTTGGCTGCCAGTGGAGGTTGCTCCTTTATACTGATCTGGGACCAGCTCTGCCTCCATGCAGCCTGATCTAGGAATTGTTCTAGGAGACAGCACGCTGCTGAGCTAGGATCTGTAGTAAGCGTGCGATTTCTGCCTGCACCACGGTGGCACGACTGGCTATTTCCATCCCCTCTGCTTTACTGGGTGTCGAGAAATCTGGAAGGAGAGTGAACAAGGGTGACAGATGCATTAATGCCGTCGCCACGGGTGGCCTGCCAAATCAGTATGCCTCCCATGTTACTGCATTAGCAAACAAAGCCCTGTAACTGATGGCGAGGTATGTGTGCGCGCGCGTGTGCGCTCGTGAAGGCGGAATGTGTTTGTCATGAAGAGAAATTATTCCGAGTCCAACGATTATGCAGATGATTCTCAATTGATATTCCTCTACCTCTGTCCCTGAGATCCCCCTTTTTCATCATGCTGTCATAGGAAGTGAATTGCTCTGCCAGACCATGAACAAGCTTTTCCCAGCCTTGCCTCTCAGCCGAATCTAAAACGCCACAGCTGTCTTATTGTGATTTTCAACCCTGTGCTCGCTCCTATGTGCGGATTATGGTGTAGTAGGCTCAAGTGTTTTATCATTGCTCAGATGTGACCCTGAACCTTCCAGCACCAAGGGGAATCGGGAGGTGTTCTTAAGCACCTTTTATATTAAGCTGAGATCTATAGTGTAAGGTGCGTGCACTGTGGGTCCATCCCATGTCTTTCATTTTCCTTCCCTTTCATTGTCTGTGTTTTATCTAGGTATGAGGACAGAGAAATCCACCATCCTTAGCTAATACAGGCATCCCACGGCCATCGGGCTCACTACCGGTTTCTTGTTCATAATGTAGCTACCTGTATGAGCACGTATAATCTATTACCAGCGGACCTTTCACATAGACACTTTCACACAGCACCATCCCATTAACTGTAGTGACTACACCAGCCAGGGGGAGCTGGACAAACTGTATCCCAGGCCGCCGTCATGTGTGTCTAATGACAGAAACACTAGAATCACTGAAAGGGGTAACAAACTAAACACAGGCGACAGGCCTAATAGAGAAAGGGGTGGAGTCATACTTAGTAAACCAAGAAAACGATTAATAAGACAACCATGTATTATGTGCCATGTTTGATCGCTCTGAGCCTCCTCTCTGCTCGGCCCTCGATTCCTCCACGCTGGAATGTCCTCAAAGATGGCGTATTTCCATTGATGGATAGTATTGGAGGAGTGGAGGAGGCTTCAGTTAGAGCCACCAGATGAACCTACATCTTCACAAGCGCCCAGCCGCCCTTACTAGTCGATTCAAAGTCACCATTGAGTATCTAGCATATTTTGAATTTTAAACTGACTTTGAGATCTAAATCCTACCTAACGTCTAAAAGTTTAGACACACCCAATTAAACGGATGTGGTTGGTGTTCTTAAAGACTCTACAGGCCTACACTTAACAGCTCCAGCTGATGGATCGCCTGAAACAGTAAACGTCCTGATATACCGCATATCCTCCTGATGTATCTCAGTATTGTATTTCAGCCATATCTCCACCTCTAATGGTTATTTAGTTGTGCAAATAAACTTTTCGAGCTTTTACTTTAGGTTCACTCTAGGCGTCAGCACTGGCCCTTGTTCGGGCAGTGTCTGAGCTCATGGCGAGTTTAGACTCTATCCTTCCTGTACTACCCGGGAAACGTTATCCGACGGAACACTAAGCACGGCTGTAAGTTGCTCTGGATAAGAGCGTCTGCTAAATACCTTAAATGAAAATAAATGTGATTTCTCCTATAATGTTTTATCTCTTTTTCTGCACGGTGTAAAAGCTCTAGTTCCTTTTTCAGTTTAGTGAATATTCATGATGGACAGACCAATAGAATCGCTCCCACACCGCTTAGAAAATAGTCTTGTTCTCTCAGCTTCCTCTGCAGGGTAGAAAGCTGGTACATCCTCCTGTAAAGGTCATGTTGGAGGGTTTTAAGGTGGACTGTATAATTCCATGAGTGCTATTTTATAGTGTGGTGTCTTCACTTTGATTCTACAGTAAAGCATTAAGCTAAACATAAGGAGAACCTTCTAGAAATAGCAGTGTCTGAACTTTTTACTGTTTCTGTATTTCTGCTTATTTTAATATAAAGAAAAAGATTTTTGTTTTCCGTTTTGACACAATTAGTGCAATAACAATAGTGACGTTCTCTGTAATGACAATTTTAGCATAAATAAACATTTTGAACATAAATAGTAAAAAAATCGGTACTGTAACGTTGAGGTGGAGGCAGGATGCAAGTGCATAGTGGATTTATGAGAATGAGTCCAGGTAATAGGGGTCAACACAGAAGTTGGTATTATCAACGGCATGTCCATAAATGGGAAGCAGAAACAAAACTATGATAAACAACAGAAGGCGAAGACAAACGAAACAGACAATAGCTCAGAATTAACACAGGGGACAAAACAGACCAGAAAGGAGACAACAGATCGGAACAAACACAGGGCAAACAGCAGATCGGAACAAACACAGGGCAAACAGCAGATCGGAACCAACCAAGGTACAACAGATCGCAACTAACACAGGGAAAGAACAGAGACTTCACAAACAGACAGGGCAAACAGGGGTCTTAATACACGTCCTAATGCTAACAGATAGGTCTCAGGTGTGGGAGTGGGCGGAGCTAGGGGAAGCAGGAAGAGCTGTGCTAAGACAAAGTAACCAGAGGGGGCGTAGTGAGACACGAACAGGGACAGGCAGACAGATAGACAAACAGAGATGTAACAGGTACCACTTTAGAATAAGGCTACCTGCATAGTGATTTATAAACAGTTTACAAATATGTTGTTATTGGTTAGGTTATAAACACTTCAAAGATATTAATAAGCAGTTATAACTGATTAATACAACTGGCAAAAATGAAGTACGATCAGTAAACATTAAAATCTGATCTGTAACGATGTAAAAGTGTGCATGTTCAGTGTTACACTGCCGACACGTCATTGTTGCCCAAGTTATTTATGTGTTGTAACCGCTTATTAACGATTTGAAGGTGTTTATGACCTAATTAATGACCATTAATAAGCTCTTTATAAACCATTTATAGCCTTATTCTAAAGTGGTGCCAAAAAATCTGATTTGTTACATATATAACAGCAATACTTCCATTTAAACAGGAGCTGTTTACTCTCCTGCAAATAAAACGTGTCTCAGTAGTGACAGTTCTTCATCTTACACACAGATTTTCAGATTTTGGTTTACTTGAACTTCAAAACCATGTAATCTAACCACTCAGCATGCATTCAGGAGGACCACGGATGCTCTAGTTGGTTTAACGTGCCTTTGACATCACGTCACATTGCGGTACACTGCCCCCGCTGGTTACGTCAGCATTGCATCATGTTAGCATTCATTTCTGAGGATGCGCGTAACCAGATCTCCAAAGGAGCGCAGGATATGTGGGGTAGGCATCCTGCAAATGAAGCATAGGCTAGCTTTAAGCACACCCACTGTAAGCACAGGTGTCAAAATCTGTACACACAGCCGTGTAATCTCCATAGAAAAGCATTTCTAGTAGAATGGGACACGGAAGCAGCCGCAGCACAATGCCAAGTGTTGAGTAGAGGCGTGTAAAGCTCTCTGCTATTGGACTGTGCAGTGAAATTGAGCTCTGTGGACTGATGGAGTAACATCAAACAGCGTCAGGATGCTCTCATGGCTGAATAGATTCAAATCCCAGCAGCATCGTTCTAACTCTGAGCGTAAACGCCTTCCTAGAAGAACAGAGACTGCTGGTACTGAAGCAGGGAGACAGACTCAACAATTTACTTACAATAATAATAATAATAATAATAATAATAGTAATAATAGTAATAATAGTAATAATAATAATAATAATATGGGTCATTCCATACATTAAAATGCAACTTACTGTAAAGAAAGAAACAAAAACAGCATAGGAAAATGAAAAAAGTAATAACTAAAATAACAGTTATATTTATGATCATGGATAATATAAATAAAAGAGAGAAGCTCATTCCTGATTCAGGGAGCACTGCCACAAAGCAGCTTTGCAGAAGATCCAGGTATCAAGTAATCTAGCCAAGGGCAACAGTGGCAAGTGAGAATTTCACAAGGCCTCACATGGAAAAGGCTGAAAGAGGATGCTGGGATTAAATTAGATTAGATTAGATTTGAATCCCTTGTTGATCCCACAGTGGGGAAATTTAGTCTCTGCATTTAACCCATCCGTGAAGTGAAACACCCACATACACCCTCACTAGTGAACACACACACCAGGGGGCAGTGAGCACACTTACCCGGAGCAGTGGGCAGCCCTATCCACGGGGGTTAGGTGCCTTGCTCAAGGGCGCCTCAGTCGTTACTGTCAGTTCAGGGAATCGAACCGGCGACCCTCCGGTCACAAGGCTGGTTCCCTAACCTCCAGCCCACGACTGCCCCCCATGTGTAGCATGAATGGGCCACACAGCTGTAGGCTAGAAGAGGTGGATTTATGTATAAGGTGCGTATGTGAATTCATGATATCATAAAAACAAGCTGTTCGTGCATGTACAGATGCATGTACAGACTGTACGGGCTGTGGAGCGAACATTGCGAATGTTTACATACGACATGAAACTCGTGCAGGAGGTGAGGAAAGCCTATGACTCTTATCAGGGCCACAGTATTTAGATTTGAATCCCTTGTTGATCCCACAGTGGGGAAATTTAGTCTCCGCATTTAACCCATCCGTGAAGTGAAACACCCACATACACACTCACTAGTGAACACACACACTAGGGGGCAGTGAGCACACTTACCCGGAGCGGTGGGCAGCCCTATCCACGGCGCCCGGGAAGCAGTTGGGGGTTAGGTGCCTTGCTCAAGGGCACCTCAGTCGTTACTGTCAGTTCAGGGAATCGAACCGGCGACCCTCCGGTCACAAGGCTGGTTCCCTAAGCGCCAGTCCACGACTGCCCGTAATACCCTTGTGTTTCAGAAGGAAGGCTGGATGATGAGGGTTTCTGAATACACGGACCATAGCAGAACTCTTTCAGCAGTTGATTTCAATGACGAGTCCAGTAAACCTGTTTAACAGACCCGCGTACAGAAGCATCAACGTCTAAGTATTTTGTCGTTTCTGTAGTTTGTATAACTTGCACTTTCGTCTACCTCTTGCTCTGTATCTGATTACTCTTCATTCTGCTGTAACGATGCAAATAAAAGGCTCATCCTCTCATCCTCATCTCATCCTGTCCCCTCTAGTGAGCCCACCCTGTAGCTGCATTACAGCATCCATGTTCTTAGCGTCCGGAATGTTTTCCACTCCTCCAAAAGTCTTCGAAGCTGGTTGTGTTTTTTGCTTCTCGTCATCCATATAATCCTGAACGCATTCAGTGATGTTCAGGTCTTTCTCTTTTTCCTAGTGAGGAGCTTCTTGAACTGCTATACGTCCTTTCAGACCCATAGCACTGAGTTGTCCTCTCACAGTGCAAGGATGGAGAGAAGCACCTTTCCGATCTGAAGCAGAGTAGAGGGAGTAGAGCATGGTTGCCTCCTTTTTCTCACAGAGGGAATCTTTCAGAGCAGACTGGAGGTCTAACAGGTCTTGCACAGTTCATTGAACACCAGTTTTAGAAACTCCTGTCATGTCACTTATGTTCCTTTGATGCTCTCCTTCCTTACGCTACTGGATTATCTTATACACATGCATGCAGTCCTGTGTCATGCAGCCGTCTGCCAATGGCGCCGGCATTAACAGGATGACACATGAAGGCATCACTGCTCACTGATTGTCCACAGTGTCTCACTGTATCAAATCTACCCACCAAGTTTCATTCTTATTGGTCGATAGAAAGATGAAAGACAGTCTGTCTTGCCTGGAAATTAAAAGAGAGTTGAAGGGGGTTGGGTGGGGGTTCTCTGACTTTTGCACAGTCCTATAAAAAGCCGCTTTGTGTGGATCGTTCAGGTGGATCTGACTGTGCGGAGCATTAGCAGAGTAATAGAACTGGAATGAGAAGGGAACTGTAGTGGGATCTGTGCCGCCTGAGGCACCTGACTGTATTGCTGGTGATCTCCTGCCACACTCCTCACACACACTCTCACACTCAGCGCTCAATCCATCTCCTGTGGGGACAGCCAGGTCTCTCCGCTCCACCAGCATCTTTAATGGAGAGCGAGGGAATAATGAACAGGTTCACTTTTACCATGCACTTTAACAGCTCGTCCGTCATTCCACTTGCCCGAACGCACAATCAGCCTCGCTCCCCACCCTCTCACATACGTGCAGGTTTTATGTGTTTCATGACATTTTTATCAGCATGAAAAACAGAGAAACGGTGCTTTTAGGTTCACGTCTCCCTGCTGTGAGTTCACGTCTGATGCAATAGGCTGTTATGCCTTTAGCTTTCATATGTAGCTCACTGCTACTTACTGTGCACTGCATACAAATACCAGCACGGTCCTGAAAACTGTAATACAGGCATAGTATAGCGACACATGCTAAACTGCCCTACGCCTCACAGGTAGGAACATCCGTACCATACTGGGCAAACGTCAGTGACCATTTGTTTCATTTCCACCCATAACTGTCATGAAGTTGTTCCAGTCAAGCGTTTAGACACACCCAACTAAAAGATGCGGTTGGTGATCTTAAAGACTCTACAGGCCTACACCTAACAGCTCCACCTGGTGAGATGTCTGACACAGATCCTGATATACCACATATACTCTTGATGTGTCCCTGTGTCACACCACTACTCAGGGTGCCACACCTTGTGGTGGAGACTGGAGTTAGAACATCCCAGGATTGGGTGACTAGCCTGAGCTGCCTTGGTAAGACACCACTACTACAGGGTGCCACCATCTACAGGGGTTGGACAATGAAACTTGGGAGACTGGAGTTCGAATACCGGTCAGTTAGTCTGGGGAATGACTATGCTGAGCTACACAGTGGTCAATAAGAGCCAAGTCCTTGGCAAGACTCCTAACCACTGGTGACTGTTCGCCCACCTGGTGGTATAATACAGTTAACCTTGTATAGGGGTCCTGCGACAGATGCGCCAACTGCCACCCAACACCTGGTTTTGAACTAGACCACAATCATTTGCATTGCAGTATTTTGGTGTGCCTCCTTTAGGCCACTACTGAACCTTCACACTCTGCTCTTACTGGTGGCGCATACAGCGTCAGTTGGTCTTGCCATCGGGACCTCCCAACTAAAAGACATATACTGGTCCAAAAACCTCTGCACAGAGTGCATCAGAGGGGAATTGTATATCTTAATTGATCAACCAGTGTTATCTCTTTTTTTGCACGGTGGCAAAAACCTCTAGTCCTCTTTCACTTTAGTGCACTTCATGATGGACAGACAATGAATTGGGCTTCTACAGGCTCTGGGTGATGCTGGTCCATTGGAGGTTCGTCACGCATATTCCCAGAGTGGTAATAGTCTGCCGCACTTTTACATTGACCAGAATAGGATACCTACATCTATAAGAGGCTCTGTGGATACATTCACTAAGAGAGAAGAAAGTCTGAAAGCATGTCTTTGGTCACAATGAAAACTGGCCACAGATCACGTTCGTGTGGGCGGTTCAGCATACAATTGGGACGCCTGCCACAAAACTGACGTCAGTTTGTCCGTCAGAGTTTGAACTCGGTCATACGTCACAACAACATATGGGCGAATTACCGGAGTTCAAAAGGGTAATTGTCAGCACACTAGCATCACCAAGTCAGCACACCACCAAGAAGGATCCAGAACCACATCCCAACAAGGAAAACAGATTAACTGTGGACGCAACGAGGAAAGCTGTCTGAAAGGGATGTTCACAGGTGCTAACCACGGATCGTTATCCCCCCAAAACACATAAAAACACGTGACTCCCAAATGACGCTGTATTGGCCGCAAAAGGAGGCCCTACACCATACTAATAAATGATTGTGGTCTAAAACCAGGTGTTTCAGTTTCATTGTCCAACCCCTGTAAATAACTGGTTGACCACCAACACAAACCATTCCAAGGTTTCAGCTTTGAGAGAAAGGGGAAAATCAGGCTTCACTGGCACTTCTGTCCCTCCGAGCACTGCGAGACAACAAGTCAACAGTACGGGTCTGAATGGATGTGTAGAGAACGAGTCCAGACCTCAGCATCACCCCAAGCAGCTACCCTTGTAATCTAATGGAGGGTTGATTTAGATAAGCTAGGTACTGCATGGTAAATGTAAATACTGTGCTCCTTCGAGGAGATCTTTGGAAATGGCTACAGGATGTAATAAACGCTTGGTGCCCAGATAAACAGCTTTGCACACTCCCGATGGTCTCTGACTTGACCATGCTTTTGTACTGCACCTGTCTGTTATGGAAACTAATAACATCTTATTAAATAATTCCCATAATGATCCCTGATTGCAGCCCAGGACTCATGCTAGCGTGACCTACATAACTGGTCCTAACCAGTTTATGTGTGTGTGTGTGTGTTTGCAGTGGGACCCCCAGGGAAGCCCCCAGACCAGCCTCTCAGGCCCTGGCCTATCGCACAGTGCCCCTCACCCCGGCCAGGCACTCCACTGCACCTCGGCGTCTGACGCAGAAGGCAAGCCAGACCCTTACGACCTGTACGAGAAGTCCCGCGCCATTTATGAGAGCAGGCGTAAGTCGATATGCTATTTCTGTTCACACGCAGCAGATGAGGTATTTCCTTAGATCGGCCCGTGGAGAAGTTCGTGTTGGGCTTCCGTGGAGAGTAAAAGCACCCTTTACGTTTTTGCAGTGTTGTAGTCCATTTGATATTGAAATCAACAGAAAAGGTGCAGAACCTGTTTGTCATGTGGATGAGAGCTGATGGCAGGTGGGCCTGAGCATCAGCCGGCTTTATTAAGGTTTTAACAAGCACCGCAGAAGCTGGCAGAGCAAACCGAGACGCATGGGGAAAGCGCAAAACCTGGAATGACCTGCGAAAAACAAAGAGTGCGGCGGCTAACAAAGCAAACAGAAATACAGAACAGCAGTATAAGCGGAGAGAACAAACCCACACAAGACTCTTTTATAGCTTCACACAACCGTACACAGGCAGCTGTGGGTAACAGCCGTCTCTGGTAAAGTAGGTGTAGATACGCAGGCTGTGATGAATCCTTATGTATGTGGACGTTGAAGTGTGACGTTTAGGCTGATTACCCATTATGTCAACATGTGAACCTGGACCCTTTTTCGAAGAAGGGGTAAGATAGTAATGCATCTAGAACAGTGTAAAGCAATGCCGTTAGCGGTGCTTTCTGGACTAATGACTGCTATAAATTCTCATATCTGTGTAATACCGTCACTGTCCAATGAAAAACAAGTATCTCTAAAATGGCAACTGTACAGGAGAGGGAAAAAACCCAAGGTCAATGGAACCAGACATTTTTTTCAAGCAGATTTGGACCATTTCTGTTGGTCCATCCATGTGATTTTTTACTGTGCTGTGTTTAAATGATGCATTAAAATCTACAGAAATTTAGCTTTATGTTTTCATTGGACAGCGACAGTATGAATTGTTTCTTTCATTGAAACTAACTGGAAGGGTCTACCTCTGTCTAAAGCCTACATCTGATTGGTCCAGAAGCTGTAAGATAAGATAAGATCATCCTTTATTGATCCCACAGTGGGGAAATTTGCAATGTTACAGCAGGACAGAAGAAAGAACAGAGGTGTTAGGAAAATATACAAATAATAAATAAGATCTATATACAAGATAGGAAGTAATATATCAAAAAGTTTACCCAGAAGAATATATAAATAGAATGGGACTACTGCAAAATCGATTAGTGTAAAATGGACCGTTAGAAAGACAGCAGTTTTATTGCACATAGTAGAATAGAGATGGACTACTGTAGAAATAGACTAGTGTAGAAATAGACTACTGCAGAAATAGACTAGTGTAGAAATAGACTACTGTAGAAATAGACTAGTGTAGAAATAGACTAGTGTAGGAATAGACTACTGTAGAAATAGACTAGTGTAGAAAATACTGACAAATAGTAGTAGAATATAGACATAGGACTGCCAGAAATAGACTACTGCAGAAATAGACTACTGTTAGAAATAGACTAGTGTAGGAAAATAGACTACTGTAGAAATAGACTAGTGTAGTAGAAATAGACTAGTGTAGTAAAGACTAGAGACTAGTGTAGAAATAGACTACTGGCAGAAATAGGGAACTAGTGTAGGAATAGAACTAGTGTAGGACTAGTGTAATAGACTACTGTAGAAATAGACTAGTGTAGGAATAGACTACTGGAGAAATAGACTAGTGTAGAAATAGAGTGACTAGACTGTAGAAATAGACTACTGCAGAAATAGTAGTGAGCAATAGACACTGTAGAAACAGACCTAGGTAGCAATAGAACGTAGAAATAGACTAGTGTAGACTACGCAGAAATAGACAAGATGTAGCAATAGACTAGTGTAGAAATAGACTACTGTAGTGTAGGAGAAATAGACTACTGCAGAAATAGACTAGTGTAGAAATAGACTAGTGTAGCAATAGACTAGTTCGTAAAATAGAACTTCTACTGTAGAAATGGACTACTGTAGGAATAGACTAGTAGGAAAAATAGACTAGTGTAGGAAATAGACTACTGTAGAAAATGGACGAACTACTGTAGAAATAGAACTAGCAGAAATACTACTGCAGGAAATAGACTAGGAATAGACCTAGAAAATAGATAGTGTAGAAATAGACTACTCTATCTACTCTAACTATAGGGGAGCGTCTGTGTGTACTAGGTGTACACTGTGCGTCTGTGTGTGCTAGGTGTGTACTGTAAGCTGGCATGGTAATGTGGCTCGGTAAAAGTGATCCAGCTTTGTGAGACAGAAAATCCAGAGTCAGTTTAAACGAAGTTAGCCGGCTAAGTCAGTGAAACTGAACGAGGACTGAACACGACCTGAACACGACCTACAGCATCAAGTATTAAGGTGGAACTCGAGCCAAGCCTGACCTAAACCACATCCCCACGTTGGGACCAGAACTGGCCCGTCATCACCCAAAGCCCCTGATGCTGCATGTTCTCCCCGTGTCTCTGTGGATTTCCTCCCGCAGTCCGGTGAATTGGAGATGCTAAACTGAAGATGAGAGAGATGAGTTAAACAAACAGCAGTTCCAAATCACAAGCCAGTTCCAAAACGTTGGGGGTCTGACATGCTGATAAACAACAGTGTTTGTATGCGGTGACGGTCGGACAGACAGACACTGATAGCAGTCTGGACGGGCCTTTTCTTCTGTGCCTCATTATTCCTGTGAACAGTCTTAAAACGTGGACTCGCCTGGCCAGTACAGACGTCCCCTTTGAGCATCGGCGTATTGCAGATGAGCTCGAGCTCAGCAAACTCTGAACATGGTTTGTGTTTATTGACAGTGGTTTGTAAAAGCATCCTCAGTCCCGCACCATGATATCCATCACACAAGCATGCCAGTTTTTAATGCAGTGCCATCTGAGGGATCAAAGGTCACGGGCATTCAGTGTTCAGTGGCCTTGCCCTTTATGCACTGAAGAGATTTCTTCAAAATTCTCGAAATATTTTTATGATATTATGTACCATAGAGGGCAAAATGCCCAGTTTTTAATTGCCTCGCTGATGCATTTTCTGCAAAGTGGTAAGCCTTGACTCATCCTTGCTTATAAAGGACTCGGCCTTTCCTGGAGTCTCTTTTTATACCCAGGCAGTTTAAAATGATTTATCAACATTTTGCGGTGCTTCTAGTCCCAAATCGCTCCTGGCCCGACTTCTTTAGAACACAAGGCATCGGTTTTAGATTACACACTAGTGTCTTGATCTCACCTGCTGTCCCGACTTTTTTTTTTGGAATTGGATTTGTAAATTCAACTTCCACTTTCACAATTAATCCATCAAGTTGTGTTTGAACCACATCCCGAAGTTCTTTAGTGCAGTCAAACTTCCCATAATGCATTGTTCCTGCGCTGTGCCCTGCTGGTGTAGGTGTACTCTACTGAATCAACTCCCTGATTTATTTTGCCCTCATATGTGGGCTTTGCTACCTGAGAGCTGAATTTCATCAACACCGCAAGCAGCATGCCAGATTAAAAACTCTTCTGAGCTAAAGAAAGCCAGGAGGAAGATGAGAGGAACGAGGAAAGCTGAAGGAAAGAGAAAAGCAGGATGAAGGCTGCTTGAGCCCAGACGGGAAGATTAAACCCAAACCCGATATGGAGTTGTATACGAAGGTTTGACCACCGTGAGACAAATTATATGACGTTACTGCACCTACGCTGTTCAGCTTTCAGTGGTGGATGAAGTACCCGAACCATGTAGATGAGTCAGAGTACAGAGACCCAGGGTAAACTCGTCCTCCAGTTAAAGTAGAAGTTCCTCCCTTTAGATCTCCATTAGAGTAACAGTACTAAAGTATCTACCTTCAGATGTACTGAAGTATGGAGAGTTATAGGAGCATGGTTTATTATGGCTCCAATGTCCTGTTATCATCTATAGAACAAGACTCAGCTCAGTGTAGGTGAAGAGACTCTAGTGTCTCTCGGTCCACCAGTCTTTAATAGAAGCTCATTAATTAGTCTGACACGGACGTCTATTCAAATCATCATCAGCACAGGAGACTGAAGGAGAACAGTTTCCATTAGCTAGAACCAAGCTCCATCCAACAGGTCAAAACAAGCTCCAAACAAGCGACCGCCATCATAACTAGCTCTAGACCGCCAAGCCAAAGAGAGTCCCTCTCTTTACAATTTCATGTCAGCTGCTGGTTTATAACGAAATATATAAGCAGCCCTCCGCGTCATATCTGCATCCTCAGTTCTCATTTTTCCCATGCTTCATATGCGAGCATGAAGCCTTACAGATGAGGTCAAGCCTTAGTTTAGTTTGTATGCCATTACTTTTGCACAGGTTACACTGTTTCCCAATATGTTAAATCCAGCTAGTAAAGAGTAATCAAATTTAAAAAATCAGGTACAGGTTATACAGGATGTGTGCTCATGTAGGCCTCAGCAAAACCACCAGGGCCCAAAAAAAGTTTGCCTATGGCTGTGTCTGCCTGTACCTGGCCGGATCATTCCACCAGGTTTAAACAAATATCGTCACGTAGCGTAAGCTGCATATAGTCGCTGTCCAATGAAAAACATGTATCTCCATTTTTGTCCATTTTGACTTTAATGCATCATTGGAAAACAGCCGCTGCCATTTACACACTGTGAGATTTGCATGATGAACGGACCAACTGAAATGGCCCAGAAGTGCTTGGAAGGATGTCTGGTTCCATTGACTTACATTAAAATCGAATGAGGTTTTTGGCCTCTCCTGTAAAGTTGCCATTTTGGAGATACTTGTTTTTCTTTGGACAGCGACGATATGTCACGTGACACAGGCAGAGTTACATGTCTGGGTTCTGTAAACATGGGGAGGCCCACTCAGTAAATACATTATCCAAGGGCACCATCAGGTCATCACCTCAGGCTATAGCCTACTGCTGCGGGCAGTGGAGTCATCACCCTGTTCCCTCCAACCAAGCACCACCAACACCGCAGCACCTACGCTACAAAGCAGGCACCGTTTACCTCTGGATGGGTAGAAAACTGCTTCCTCTACAGGACGGAATCTCAGCTCACCCACAGTTACATCTTTTAAACGCAGCTCAAGCTTCAGATTTAAACCCTGGTGTGTGAAGAGAAGGCTTGAGGCAGTAGAGGTGCAGTGGTTGCTAAGCAGTGATAGGATGGTTAAGGGAAAGAGGGCTGAGCTTGATAGAGAGTGTAATGACTTGATTGGCCATAATGAGAAAAGAAAACCAGATGCAGTTGGTTTAATAAACTTCCTAAGTAGGCCTGTAGTCAGTCTCGGGAGACCCAGGACCACCCACGTCCACTACACAGACCTTTAATCCAGGTCAGTTTGACTGTGCGCTGACCTCTCTGCACTCTCCCCTTGGAAATGGTCTCTGTACCTGACTGACCCAAAAGCCATGATTGCTGACATTCAGCGAGCACTGGTTCTTCTCCATGAGCCATCCTGTTGCACATGGCTGCACCACACAGAACACAGGC
Organism: Prochilodus magdalenae; assembly: GCA_024036415.1. Taxonomy (NCBI): domain Eukaryota; kingdom Metazoa; phylum Chordata; class Actinopteri; order Characiformes; family Prochilodontidae; genus Prochilodus; species Prochilodus magdalenae. The sequence goes on along the minus strand of JAMWET010001379.1, from coordinate 527,370 downwards.
ACGCAGACCGTTGCATTACATTGACGGTCCTTAACACCATGTCAGAGTCACCAAACAGTGACGAGTCCAACTTTAGTCTTGGTGGAGACGGCCAGTGAATCCGTGTGTGGAGGCACCGTGGTCAGCACCAAGAGGAGCGGTTTGTGAACCCTGGTGTCATTCCACCTCCACCCCTACCACACAATCTGCAGGAACTGTGTGAGGGTATTTAAACTGCATGGGATGGATTATCACAGGACACCATTAGGAACCTTCATGCTGAGACGTTGTTGCATTAGCAAACACCATACTGAGAGACACTACTTCTGTATGTGTAGCTCAGTAAATATTCCCCATATCAGTCTAAACTTAACATCATGTGTTGTTCCTGGTAACCTTTATCTTCCACCTAGCAGCACTGCAACCCAACACCTCCTTCTGGGTGCAGCTGTTCTTTAGATGAGTAGCGCATCTTAATACTGGTCACTTTGAGATTGTTGAGAAAGTGATTTTTAAGATACATTTTCTCACTCTATAGGCAGATAATTTTACTTTTAGGAATTTTGAAAGAAGAAAAATGATCTGCCAATATGGTAAGTAATAATAATAATAATAATACGTTACACTTCTATAGCGCCTTTCGCATACCCAAGGACGTTTTACAATTTCAATAAATAAATAAATAAATCAAAAAGTGCGCTCTGGTGAGGAAAACTTGGTTTACAAAAATCTCTTCATAATCATAAAATGGTGGTTGGTGTAGCTCAGCAGATAACACCACTACCTACCAAATAGCAACCACCACATGTGGGAGACTGGGGTTTGAATCCTGGGCTAACTGAGAGGACCAATAAGAGTCCTTGGGCAAGACTCTTAACACTACACTGGCCTACCTGTAAGTCGCTCTGGATAAGAGCGTCAGCTAAATACCATAAATGTAAATAAAATAAGAAGTAAAAATAATCTGGAAAAAGATGTAATCTTAATCTTAAATCCTAAAATGAAACCCTATAATAATCTGGAAATGACAAGTTTAAGATATAGCAACTGGATAGAAGGCCGTTTAACTTGCCGAGATCTCATTTTTGGCAGGGAGAGTTCATTACAGCACACATTCATCTTGGTGCGCGGAAGTAATTCCGTCCACATTATGCCAGCGAGCGGAGTTTCCACGCACGCCGCACTGTAATTCTGTGTGAATGAATACCAATCTAAGCCATTCATTCTCATAAAAATCACCATTTAGTGATATAAAGCCTCGCTGATTACCATCTCCTCATTATTTTCCATGCAGAGCCTGGGCCACCGCGGACGCTGACTGACTCTACAGGCAAGTAGATTATCCTGCAGTTTGTTTCCATGTTGTGATGCATACATCACGCTGTTCTATATCCAGCAGTTAATGCATGTGTCTGTGGTGAGTTCCCAGCGGACAGCAGGTCTATATTTAACTCCATATGCACCAGCCTGGTTCTGCTTTGTACTACATCATAAGGTTCAGCACTGCAGTGTATATGATGCTAGATGACCTACATATGTGCACACAGCCCAGGTCCTTTAATGCCTGTTGAATCTATAAGGACCGGGTCTGTGCGGAATGGGACTGGGTCTGTGCGGAATGGGATTGGGTTTGGGCGGAATGGGACTGGGTCTGTGCGGAATGGGATTGGGTTTGGGCGGAATGGGACTGGGTCTGTGCGGAATGGGATTGGGTCTGTGCGGAATGGGATTGGGTTTGGGCGGAATGGGACTGGGTCTGTGCGGAATGGGATTGGGTTTGGGCGGAATGGGACTGGGTCTGTGCGGAATGGGACTGGGTCTGTGCGGAATGGGACTGGGTCTGTGCGGAATGGGACTGGGTCTGTGCGGAATGGGATTGGGTTTGGGCAGAATGGGACTGGGTCTGTGCGGAATGGGACTGGGTCTGTGCGGAATGGGATTGGGTTTGGGCAGAATGGGACTGGGTCCTTGCGGAATGGGTCTGGGTCTGTGCGGAATGGGATTGGGTTTGGGCGGAATGGGACTGGGTCTGGGCGGAATGGGACTGGATCTGTGCGGAATGGGATTGGGTCTGTGCGGAATGGGACTGGGTCTGTGCGGAATGGGATTGGGTTTGGGCGGAATGGGACTGGGTCTGTGCGGAATGGGACTGGGTCTGTGCGGAATGGGACTGGGTCTGTGCGGAATGGGATTGGGTCTGTGCGGAATGGGACTGGGTCTGTGCGGAATGGGATTGGGTCTGTGCGGAATGGGATTGGGTTTGGGCGGAATGGGACTGGGTCTGTGCGGAATGGGACTGGGTCTGTGCGGAATGGGATTGGGTTTGGGCGGAATGGCTCGATTTTCCCCAGTTAATGGCCTTTTCCTGGTTCCTAAGTGAAAAATGTAAGTGGGACTTTTATGGGCCGTGCTCTGAACGCTGCGTGAGAACGCGTGTTGTTTATGGGAGAGGTTGACCAGACGGTTTATGAGCCGCGAGGCTGAACTGTCTCACAGCAAGTGCAGACGCTGGTGCGTTCTAAGCGAATTGCTCCGGTTACCCTCCTGATTATTGCTGTCGTTTTCCGTTGAGCCAGAGTGTGAAGACGCGTGCGAGTGCTTGCTTCAAGCATGCTGATGTGCAGCACCAGTCAAAAGTTTGGGCACACCTGCTGGTCAGGAGTCCTTGCTTTAGTCCTTATTTTCTCCCTATTTTAAGAATAATAAGAAAGAGCTCTGAATGATTAAACTAGAGATGCACAGAACTCAAATATTCTTGGGCAAATGAAATTCAAGACATACTGCGTGAGAAAAAATGAAAAAAAAAAAAGAAAAATAGAAAACATAGAGAGCACTTGTCCTTGTCAATAGAACAAAACAGAGCAGACAATAAAAAATAAACAGAATATTCCATATTTATTTAAAATATATTACAGTGTGTGCACAATAACTCTTATCAATACAGAATGGTAATCCAAAGTTCCAGTTTCTACATCGACACATTCAGTAGTAAGCGCTGAAGAAGAGCTGCTGCTGCTGTTTGTCCATCAGTGGGGTACAGGGGTTGGACAATGAAACTGAAACACCTGTCATTTTAGTGTGGGAGGTCTCATGGCTAAATTGGACCAGCCTGGTGGCCAATCTTCATTAACTGCACATTGCACCAGTAAGAGCAGATCGTGGTGAAGTGTTTCATTTAGCAGGTTCGCGAGCGGACAGTGTTCTGCTCAAAATACATGCAATGCACACAACATTAATGGTGACGATACCAGACGTTCCAAATAAGAGCGACAGATTGTTGTGCACAAGTCTTGCGTTGGCGCATCTGTGCCAATGACCGCATAGTCTTTGTGCTGTATCAAGAGCCACGGTATCCAGTGTAAATGTGCGCAATATTCCTACCAAGAAGGACGACCGTCCACCCGCTATCACGTATGTGACCTGGGCCACGATCCTGCAAGAATGAATGGCTTAACCTCTCCTCTGACCACTGTGCAGTAGGACGCCGTATATGTCATTCCCAAGACCAACTGACGCTGTATACTTGCAAAAGTGAGGTGCCCTACCACCATAACTATATAAATGATTGGTGGTTCTAAAAACCAGGTGTTTCAGTTTCATTGTCTAACCCCTGTATATAAGGACAGTAGCACCTTACTTTACTTTACTTTAATAAGGAGGTAATGATATGGTCATTTTACCCTAACAATTTGTATGTAGTCATTAACGAAATGTCAATTTTCTAGTTGTTAGTATATAATAGATCAGAAATTGAAGTGGTAACAAGGCTGTTATATAATAATATAACAAGTTGTACTTTCCTGAAAATTCTATACTCATATTCTAGTAATTAATAAATGAAAAGAGTTTTATATGCCTAATAATGACCGGCTTATTTTATAGTTCTTAATAAAGAATAAGAGAGAAAATCATCTGTGTTGTATGTAATGTAATGTTAACACACTGCAGTAGTTCTGCTGATAGTATCTGGGCTAGCTGAAGCTGAGAAACACGGGGGAGGGGGCGATGTCTCAGAGAAAGCCTGGAGTCTGGAGGAGCTTTTAAAGAAGAGAATCTGAACAAATTAAACCGAATTCTGTTCCTCATTCAGTCAGACATCCAACACTGCTTTAAACGAGGGAGCTGACTTTCGTTTTAGACATAATGGCTGTTTGCGGTGAAGGAAAAACAGACTGAGGACGTTTGTTTTATTATAATTCCATTATCTTAGATCCTAAATTACAGATATGTTTATTTATTAGTCTACAGCTAAGATGATTTTTATTTAAAGTTTATAAGTACAGTCACTTAATACGGCTGCCGATAAACGAGAAATATATATATATATATATATATATATGTATAAATATATATTATATAACTAACCTGCCTGCTTATAACTACATGTTTACTTAACATTAGTTTATTGTTAATGCATTGCTTCATGTTACTTGGTCAACATTTCATGTAAAGTGTAGTGAACGAGTGAATTGACTTCTGTTCATGCGAAGTATCTATAGGATACAAACACCCAGTACTCAACACTAACTCAACATTGCTGGTACTCTTACTGCCGTTCTGCTGCTGCTCAGATTATCTGATTGAGTTCACGCTGATTTCACAAAATGTAGTTCTGTTTTCTCTTTCACACACTGGCCATGCTTTTGTTCGCTCTTTTCAGCGGGCACAATTTCAGCACGCTCCTAGAAAGAACAGATATGGAATTATGCAGTGGCCCCAAAGTACTATATTTTATCTGATACTTTAAATTATTCAGAGTAGTCCTCTTTGCCCCGAAGCAGCTCTGCCACTCTTGACATTCTGTCAAGGAGCTTCATGAGGAGCCACCTGGGATGCTTTCCAGCAGTACTGAAGGAGGAACACGTATGCTGAGAGTTGTTTGGTTGCTGAAAACTAGAAAGCTACTACAAGGTGGAGGGGTGTGCTTTAGGATCAGTGCACAAGAGTTTCTGCTGTTCATTCTACAATCTGCACTTTGCTGTTACATTGTTTCTCAATGCATTTGCGAAACCTAATTTTATTCATACTTTAAACAACAGGAAGAGATCTCTCTTAGCTCTCTCTTAGACTATCCTTGTCTAATAAATGTACATATCAGAGAATTTCTACAGACCCCTCCTGTCCTTGTATATTCTGTATTTGGTGTATTTTATATCTATTTAATGTAACTTTTATATCTCTTTATTTTATTATGTTTAGTATGTATATAGTGTTCTCCTGCTGTAGAGTATCAACCTGAGTCTCACCACAGGCATTTCAATGCATAAATGTCCTGACATGTTGTGCAAATGACAAATAAACCTGAAACTTAAAACTATGTAAAATCTGATCTAGTAGAGCCAATCACTCCCAAACAAAGATTTCTATTTCCTATTTGTATCTAAAACAGATACACAGATTCAGAGTTCGAATTCTACAGGGTCTGTTTTAGTATCACTATCAGGGACTTGCATGCTCATCAACCTCTCTGCTGGGAAGATGCCATGGGGTCTTTACCTTTAAATTATATTCCTTAGAATTAAACAGCCTGTTTTTATTACGGTGCCTTGAAGGCTGATAAAGCTCAGCAACCTCCAGCTAAAAGCAGCCCTGGCTAAAAGCAGCCCCGGCTAAAAGCAGCCCTGGCTAAAAGCAGCCCTGGCTAAAAGCAGCCCCGGCTAAAAGCAGCCCTGGCTAAAAGGCTCCCTATAACTGTGAATGGGCGGAGATAAACCTCTGGCTGTGTAGGTGGATATCGTCGGTGTCCAAAGAAAAACAGGTATCTCCAAAATGCCAACTTTACAGGAGTGGCCAAAAACCTCATTTAATTTGAATGGAAGTCTATGAAACCAGACGTCTTTCCTAACAGTTTTGGGCCATTTCTGTCGGTCCATTCTTCATGAAATTCACAGCCAGTGTAAACAGCAGCTCATGTGACCCAATGAGTTGTAAAAGTAAGAATCAACAAAAATGGAGATACATGTTTTTCTTTGGACAGCGACGATATATGTAAATGTGACATCACAAAATCTGTTCATTCAAAATACATTTTTCATATATAGGCTATATTTCATAAATCAGACCTTAATAATGTTTATATGCTACATCCAACACATTTATTTAAAGTGGGGTAGATTCGGTGGCAAGGAAGCTTCATCCTTGGCTAGGTTATCACGAAAGCCTCCAGTAGTGTGTGTGCAAGCTTTTGACTGGCACTGTAATGAGCCACGTGTTGACCTGATGTGGTACTGAGCTGTGCTGCTTCCTCAGGCGTGGAGTACCAGGAGGTGGAGGTGCACCTGCTGAGGGAGAAGACGGGCTTCGGCTTCAGGATCCTGGGAGGGGACGAGGCGGTGCAGGCTGTGAGTCCGGAGGCCCGTGACAAGGCTCGTATGGGGCGACCGAGAAGATCCCAACAATCGCTTCCATCTCATTCCAGCTTGGGAAAATAGAGAGAGAAAAGCAGACAGAGGCTGGAAATCTAATCTTCGCTGGGCAGTCCAAACAGAACAATAGACGCTTGTTGGAAGCCACAATGGTTTCCTTCGGTTTCTTTTGGCGAGACACAGCTTAGCGCCTTCTCGCATAATTCCTGCTTGTTATTGTGGGTAGAGCTACCCACTCAATTGCACCTTTTAAGCTAGATGTGGCTAGCACTCCAGATAAAGCCTACTCAGACTCAAACAATTTAGCGTTAAAGCCCTGTCTGGAGTATACAAACACACTGCTGCTTTCCCATGCCATGTGCACTCTGAGGATCTGTCTCCAAGTCCAGAGTTACCGTCCTCACTCTCACCGTCACATACCTTGCATTATGTGTGTCTTGCAGTTCCTGAATGTTTGTTAGATGTTTGTATGTAACAGGCCTGCGTTATATGCTTGGAGCTTAAGGGGTTAATATGAAGGCTTATTCCTTCACAGATCGTCATAGGAGCGATTATCGAGAACAGCCCCGCAGAACGAGACGGGCGGCTGCGTCCGGGTGATGAGCTAGTATCCGTGGACAGGATGCCTGTGGCAGGCCGGCCACACCGCTACGTCATCGACCTCATGCACGCCGCCGCGCGCAATGGCCAGGTCACCCTTACTGTGAAACGGAGGGTCCTGCCTCAGCCTAGTGAGTGTCTGCTCTATACATACTCAATACACTTACGCACTTATGTACAGTGTGGGGAAACAGCTAGAGCCCCTTCCAGTGTGCAGTGGCTAATCAGGGATATCATGTTAAGGGAATGTTTCTGAAGAGGCTAGACGTAAGAAAGGAAAAAATTCAAGAAAGGAAAATAAGTGATACAGAGAAAACCGACAGACAGCCGACAGTAGACCACCGAAACTGTCACCATCGGATTTCATCAAGCTCCTCTTCAGGTTCTGATCTGAGAACATTGATGGGAAAAAAATCTATGGGTCTGAAAGGATGTGTAATGGTCAAGGACTGGAAGTTGACTGGGTGGCCACTGCTTGCTGGCATTTCTGACTAGTTTACACAACATAGAGCTTCGTGCTGTCCTATGCTATGTGGAGGCTTCGCCTGCATCCCACTGACCCTCCCGAAGGTCCTGCTTATTTAATCGCGGGACAACCGCTGCCCCAGAAAACACTGAATGCTCCTCTTATTACTGCGAATAGAAGATCACTGTAGGACCTGTTATAACTGTTATAGTTATTATATCCAGTATTACATATTACAGTCTTATCCTTCTTATATGGCTTTTGTGCTTGTCCTGTAATCCGGTGTAGACCAGCGGAGGATGGGTTCCCCTTTTGGGTCATGGTTCCCCTCGAGGATTCTTACTCTTGCTCTAAGGGAGTTTTTCCTTGCCACTGTCGCCCTTCGCTCGTTCACTGGGGGCTTGGACCCGGATTCTTTGTAAAGCTGCTCTGAGACAACATCTGGTGTAAAAGGCGCATAGAAGTAAAGCTGGAATGGACTTGACCTGATCACATCAGAACCCCCATACCAGCTAGAGGCATCTGAGCATCAGCTCCACCGTGGGTCTCCTGCCCTGTTTCTGTAGTCCATCAACGGGCATGACCACAACCTTTACAATAACCAGCGTCTGGCTCTGATCATAAACTCTACCTATGGGTCGGCTCCATCTTGCAGTTACTCCATCCTGGACTAATCAGACTGGATCTGATAGAAGTTCTAAGCTCCTTCTGCTGTTAGTTCTGTCTTTCTCTCCTCATCCGGGATCGACCTGAGGAGGTTGGGTTCCGCCCTTGAGCCTGGTTCCTCTCAAGGCTTCTTCCTTACTCAAGGGAGTTTTTCCTCGCCACTGTTTCCTTTGGCTTGCTCAAGGCGGTGGGTGTCTTGGACCCCTTCTTATGTCTGTACATTAACTCAGTGTTTTCTTATTATAACAAACCGATTTTCTGTGAAGCTGCTTTGATACAACGTTGGTTGTAAAAAGCTATATACATATAAACATTGATTGACTGATTGATTGATTGACCTGAAAGATGAACAAGATAGAAGCTGCTGGTGTTCTCAGAACAATGGACTGACCATCCCAAAACCCAGGCCTATACACGTGACTGAACATGGTTGGGATGACTTAGACTGTGAGCAGCAGAAAGTGCAACCAGCTCAGAAGATTGAAGCATCCCTGCAGGAAAAAGTGGATGCTGTAATAAAAGGAAAGAGTGGAAAACTGGGAAATGTGATATTCCTCTGTGTACATCCCTGATAAATATTCAGTTACCTTCTTTTTCCTGCTGCTTATAATATGATACCATTTCTGACTACAAATGAAGTAAAGGACGGGTGGTCGGAAGAGGAGCTCAGTATTTCCCTCGCCCGAGGGGAACTAAAATACCTGCCAGCCTCTGGATAGGTGGTGCTTTGGAGTAAAACAGCTCCACTTGTAATGCTATCAAGCACCTGCTGTAGTATGCGAGTAGCTAAAGCTCTGTTCCTGGAAAAAGGAAGTTTAAAGAGAGAGCAGGCGGAGTGGCCCCAATTAACCAGAGTGAGCAGGAACCAGCAGCACATCTGACTGGATAAATGGGCCGAAGCACCACCGACCTACTTGATGGGGGATCTCATTATAAAGAGCTTAACAAAACTGTCGGAGAACCCGCAGCAGTTTTCACAGGATCGGAATAGTTGCAGGACTGATACCAGTGCGAGTGGGTCTGCAGGCTCGGAGTATTAAGATGCTATTGTGTAACTAAGTAGCAGCTTGTGGTTGTAATCATAGCACTGTTTTTGGTCGGGCCGTGAACCCGGCTGTGGCCATCCCGGGCCAGGCTGCCAGCCTGATCTGGCTCCATGATGAACGTGTAGAGGAAGACTATCTACTTGCCAAACTGACCAGAGCCAAGTGGCAAACAAATCTCAGATTTAAAACCGCACACTTTATTACAGCGCCTGAACTGTGTATTCATTCATCTCTGTGTGTTGGCACATATTTGGCCAGCCATGCTGCCACTGAACCACAGAACCACATAACAACAGCATTAAAAAAAAAACACTTTTCCTGTTATTGTTAAGCTGAAGCATAACGCACTGCCTGAGACTGTGTCTACTGCCCCCTGCAGGTCAGCCGTGTGGAGAGAATGGTGCAGTGACCAATCAAAGCAGCTCCCCTCGAGGCCATGCAGTGTGTCCAGTCAACCTGCCGCCCACCACTGATGTAGTCATCCATAGGAAAGAGACTGAAGGCTTTGGCTTCGTCATCATCAGCTCCTTGAACAGACCCGAGAACACAGCCACAATCTGTCAGTCTTTCCTCCTCCTCCATCACGCTCTGTTGTTTTTGTTTTCCAGGCTCATTTTGGGATTTTAAATGTGAACTGTAAACTCTGAGGATTTGGTTTCTTAGGCTGGCATTAAGCTTAATCCTAGCATGTATGCTTTGCTGTGTAGTCTAGGGCTAGGTTTAAACCGTGCCAAGTAAACTAACCATT